>VYZW01047385.1:182122-231734 GCA_013401315.1 Balaeniceps rex
TAAATAATTTTTATTTCGGGGCGGGAAGGAAAAGGAAGACGTCGGGGAAAGAAAAGAAAAAAAAAAAAAAAGGAGAAAATAAACTGCCTCCCCCGCTGCCTGCAAAGAAACTATTCATATTTTTGTGGAAGCAGCAGGGACAGGGGATGGCACCACATGGCATCGCGTCCTTCGTTCCCCTCTCGCCCTCCCGGGGCGAACTTGCCTGCCGGCCGCGGCCCCGGCCCCCCGCGGCAGCAGGGCTGCAGCTCTGCTAGCCTGCTCTCTGAGCGCTCAGCCCTGCTTTTGTGGCATTTCCTTGACAGCAGAACAGCGTTTTCTGTCTTGCGTTGCCATCCTTCTGGCCTCGTTTCCCAACATAGCCTTAATAACATCCTGGGTGGCACAGCCTGGCAGGAGCAGCAGTTCCCTGTGTCCGTCCACGCTTGTGTTGCCCTCGCTTGCTGACAGCATTTCCAGTTCCTTGTGGCATTAAAACATCACCATGAGGGTCTTGTGATGGAGCCAGGTCCTGCCCCAGCAAAGGCTCAGGAAAGCGCTGAGGGCACAAACCCATCACCCTATTTAACAGCACAAATCCAACTAGATTTAAGCTCTGATTCTGCAAACATTTGCATATTCCCTTAACTGCCACCCTGACAACCAGTTGTGCCACCAGAAAGACACCAGTGCTCAAATAGGATTTGGGCCCTAAGTAGGTCAGAGACTGCAATATCTACCTAAAAAATACCCAAGGCTTTTACACCCTGTAAGGAATCAGCCATCTGCAAAAGTTTAATAAGTCAATTAGTTTTGCTCACTCTAAAGCTCTATTAAAAAAAAAATCCAACTGTGTTTTTGGAGTAAACAAGATGCATGTGGGGGGGAATGAATTTTGGAATTTGAGGCAGAGGATTTTGTGTCAAAGTCATGGATCTGCAACACACCCAGCTGAAGTCTGAGGTAGCAAGGGGATTGGGTCCCGTTCTTTTTTTTTTTTTTTTAAATAATCTTTTTTTTTACCCTATCAAAACCAGCTTTGAGGTCAGAATTACAATTACACTTCATGTTTTCAAGAAAAAAGAAATGTTGTATTTTGTGCCCTCCTTTCTTCCTGCCCTAGGAGAAAAAACAGGAAAGAAAAATGGAGAACTTTTCCTTACAAAATGTTATCAAGCAAGCTTTTATTTATTTAAATAACAACCTCTAGGAAACACAAAATACTTCTCAGCAATTCTAGTAACTGCCTGCGGGTGGCCTAGTGCCATGGGAGGCAGAGTCCCTTCACAGATGCATAGGGACAGAGCATCCCTAAGTCTCCAAAAGGCACAAGGAGGTAGCGAAACAAAATTTGCCCTCTGACTTTCAGCCGCAGCTTCCCCCAGTGGTGCAGAGATGCAGGGCCAGGTCCCTGCGAGCCACCTCCCTTCAGCTCTCATGTGTGAAGAAGAAATTAGTTCAGTCCCCAAGAAGAGCTGGGTAACCATGCTCCCCCCTGCAGAGATTTCCAGCTCTGGTATCTGATATCAGCCATAGTTTGCACCAGCACAAGTAACGACCAAAGGTCTTGGCTGTGGGAAGTTTCGTTGCTTGCAGTTTACCGTGACTCTCATGTGCTGTTTCCTTTAATAGGGTTCTTTCATGACTTACAGCTGTAGATGTATTGAAGCAGTTCAAAAACATCCCGAGAGATTAAAAAAAAAATACTGAAACATTTAGTAAAGGCATAACTGAGCAGTAGGCTGGGGAGATGTGGAGAATCTTCTTGCCTTAATTTCATTGGTACTATATTCTAGAAAACAACATATGCCTAATCTTCATTGACTGCCATGGGGAACTGGAAGCCTAATTATCTCAGCCTTTATTAATTACCTCCTATTATAATCCTGAGATTTTTAGTAGCATTTGAACTTCAGTTTTCCAAAATTGTCAAAGACAGAAAAACAAAAGCAAATATTCCTAAGACCTTCACCACTGGCAGGTCGGGCCCTCTCGAGGACTGGGATGGTTTCCCCACCGCTCTCTAGCTCAGCACACTCAGACTTGAAGCAGCTACAGGAGCTCCCTTGTGTTGCATTTTCCATTCTCTTTCTACCATCCCAGCTGTGTTTTGGCTTGGTGCTCTTCAGTGCTCGGCCATCCTCACCTCAGCTCCCCCTCTGGCTGGAAATCCTTGCAGAACCATGGCAGCAACCTGATTTTGTAGTCAGTGCTCGGTGCCTCTTCTGGCCATTATTAAGTCTTCCAGATAGCTATTGGCATTTGTACTTCGATATAGCAGAGTGTCTCTTTTTGGCTTTCACAGCTGCTCTCTTTGCACACAGTTCCAGTTAGCTCAGAAAGAAGAGCATCTCCTTCCCAGTTCTTGAGCCTCCTAGTACAAACCTTGCTCTGCAAATGGTATTAGAGATCCACACTTTTTTGTTACTACATAATAAAACACATTCTGAAACATATGTTCAAACTAGCAGAGATGATATGTCTGCAATTACTGGAGGTACAGCAAGAACCTATACACCAAGATGCTAAATTATATTCACTATTCTCACACCTGAATGACTGCTTGGCACGTGTTAATGAAAAAATGCCATAGAGGTGCAGTTACAAATCTCCATGATGAATGAAAAATAGTCTGGGGAGACCTCCAGAGTCCGGGACAGGATCTCACATCATGAACATGCTCCCTAAAGACAGGAACCTCCCACCCTTTCCTTTCCTTGGAGAGGCTCCGCCAGTAATGCCAGTCCTGCATCACTGCTGGGGGCCAAAGCCCCCCACAGGACACCATTGCTGTAGTGCTCTTCCCTCTTCACTTTGGAAAAATAAATTTAATTGGCACAAACCCTGATATCGCAAGTTTAAAAGCTGAAGTCCTCATTTCAGGATTAGCATCTTGTCCAGCTACCAGCAGTGATTTCCTTCCTGCTTCTAGGAAGCACATATCCTGATTTTTCGTTTGGGTACAGAGGGTGGGATCTTCCCTGATTAATGGCAAGCGTAAGAACTACGTCTGTGAGATGTTACATATCAGTAGGAAAAGCAACAAGAGGTGCCTACCTCTCACTCTTACCTTGGAAAGGGTTTCTCCCAGGGCTTTACCAAAAGATACGTTAGACTTCTTCTGACCTGCCTGAACCTATATTCTTGCAAATAATTTTCTACTGTGTCCTCCAAGCACAGGCCAACTAAATTCAGCCTTTTGCTCCACACTCATAGACTGCAGACCACGCTGCGCTGGAAAGCAGTGGATCAATGCAAGCACGGCTGTGCCAGCACCGCTCCTGAGCACGTGGCTCAGGATCAAATTGTCCCTGCGGGAATGGAGAAACGGTCACTGCTAGAAGGGGACACTGACTTCGGGGATGGCAGTGATGCTGCCCCTGCCCAGGGCTGCAGCAGGCAGAGCCATGCCAACCTCGAGGGGCTGAAAGAGGACAGCGGGGATTTGTCTTTGCTTAGGACATCTTTGGTTTAAATCTTACTTCCATCTGCTAATGGGGAAATGGTAAGGAATGATCTCTTGTTCTGCTAGACCAGACATTAAATGTAAGCCAGATATGCTCACATACATATATATGCACGCACACCTATACAAAGTAAAGAGTTGAAAATGCATTTCTCCTTGCATGCGGCAGAGCCCAAAGCCATGACCCATGGGTCATCCAGGCTGCAGCAGCGAGGACCAGACGGTGGGGTCACCCAGTTTGAAGCGAGTTTAAGGCAACTGGTGATAGCACCAGTGCTATTTTTTTTTGTGAGCAGTTGGGTGTGGAAATGAGGTCTCGCACACGCGCTAGGAGGACCATATGGCACTTAGCACACCAGATTTCCGAGCTCCAGCCAGGCCTCAGTCTCACACTCTACCTGTCACTCTTCTCAAGATCCACACTGCCGAGGGTCATTTCATCCTCTCGGGGTCTCCATCAAATTTGTTCGCAATACATTATCCCCAGAAAGGGAGAGCTTGGTGCCATCTCTTGGATCTTTCTGCTGTTTTTAAAGCTACCAGTCATTTTGATTAGGTTACAATATTTTCCCCTGGGGCTGTATTCTGCACCAGGGATCTTTTAACCTTTTCCTGGCACCGGAGAGTTCACTCTCCCATCCTAATGCCAATTGCCAGCCATTTCATAGCTTGGCTTCATTTGTTTGATGTCTTCACTCTAAAATTTAATAAGCAACAAAATATGAGGCCTTGGGATAGCCAAGAATTGCCTTCCATGTGACTGGGAAACACATGTGGGGATCCGTGGGAGAGAGCGGTCTCTGTCCCTTAGGTCCCAGCCAGCTCCTGTACCATGTTTTCCAGCACCCATGAGCCTCCCCCCTTGTTCCATTTCTAAATTCTAGGTTTGCACCCCTGCCTATAAATAATCCTTAATAAACCTCATTTCCCAAGGAACCTCATTTCCTGATTTTCCTTGTGTCCAAAGGATAGGGCCAAGGAGGGACATCAATCCCCCGCACTGTATCTTAAGGTCAATAAACTAAAATGCCGCAGTATTGCAGAATATTCCACCCTCAGAAGCTGAAAAAAGTCTGCATAGAGAAACCCGCGTGTGCTTGTTTCAGAGCAAAATAGCTTGGAAAAAATGCATGGCTCAATATGTTGCCAGATAGACAATAAAAAGTCTTCAGTATTCAAATCAGTAGAGCAATGAGGCCATTGCTCATTATTGAGCTAAAGGTACAAAAGTATTTTTAAAAGGAGCTTTGTTGAATCAGCATTTGTTTTTCTAGCAACATGAACAATTTCTTTAAGCAGGGTTATTTTCAGTGTATGGTATGAAAATAATTATGGAGCACTTTCTAAAGGTTCAGTGATTAAGGCAAGCAGCCAGCTGTTTGGCTGCACAGCTGATGTTGACCAAGAAGTATCATGTCTAGAAGTCAAACTATCTTAATAAGATTTCTAGATCTCACACAAGACTTACAATTATTTCTCTCCCGATCTCTAAGAATAGCCGCAGAAATCAGCTTTGGCGTTTCTTTTTGGATTTCAGTTATGTGCCCCTGAAATGAAATTAAAAGTCATATTATTAAAAGTCAGGTTTTCCTGAGTCCAAAAGGTTTGCCTGACTTCGCTGCAACCTTTGTTCCGTGTACAAAGAGCGATCCTGATTTGATTTTAGAAATTAATCAGTCATTTTTTGTTTCCTTCTTAATCCTTCACTGACATCAAGTCTTGTCGGTTTTGATCCTAGCTTCCAGAGCACATTGTCTGGCTTTAATCAAAAGCATTCTGTAATTAGGTTCCAGCTAATTTAGCTTAGACTATTTAAAAGCAAAAAATAACCTTGCTTCCTGGTAAAACCCAGCTAAGTTTCAAAGGAGCTGAACAGGGGTAGCTTCATTTCATAAATATATTGCTGGCAACCAAATCCTGCCTTTAAAAGCATGGGGATATAATTTATCCCGGGCATTTTGGGGGTGATTTTGTACACAGGAACACAAAGAGCACAAATGAGCATGAGAAGCACCACCGCAGTCGTATTCTGTCTCTCTCCAAAAACCTGGGTCTGGAGCTCTAGAAGGGACGCTGTCAGGGCTGGGATCCTTCAAATCCGACCTACTTTTCCATTTCATCCTTTACCAAAGCAAATGTTTAAATGCTAGATTTTTTTTTTTCTTCTTAAAGGAAGAGGGAAAATGTCTCTGCACCAGCTCCAAGGTACAGCTGCAGAAACCAGAGCTGCTTTGGGGTAACCACAGAGGAAGGTGCTTGCACCGCGTCCTGCATGGAGATGATGCCCTCAGCTCTCCCAGCCCCACGAGGGACACGTCTGCACATCTGTGCTGTGCCCTGTCCCAATGCCCGTTTAGGGCACCAGAGCAATAGCAAAACCCTAAACCATCCTTGCTGCTGTTCTGCATGAGAAACTCTTTTCAGGGTAAGGGATTAGAGGTTCAGGGCCAGCCAGTGGTGGGGAGGATTCACCTTGCCAGCTCCAGGATTGAATGAGAAATACTGCAAATCCAAACTTTGCCCCCGAGTACTGGTATAAGGGACACGCACAACACTTACATCCTTAGAAGGGGATGGGGTAGGCATACGGCATGCACGTCTCTATCCCAAGAGGTATTTCCCCTGTCCTTTCCTTGCTAGGGGAGCATCTGTTTGCCTCCCTCAGTCTGGATTAAAGCTCTGCAGGTTGGCAGCACAGTAGTGCAAACCTCCCAAAACACAACATGGAAAAACCAAACTCACCGAAATTCCCAAATTCACATCAGCACAGCCCTGCGAGTTAGAAAGCATCTTTCACAGCTGGCTGTGTAAGATAGCTAATAAAAATGCAAAGGATAGGAAACATCCCAAATGCCATCGCTCTCCAAGGCATACCCACGTAACTCCACATGCACCCGCAGCCTGGAGCCAGGAGCTGGTGCCCCACCACTTCAGAGAGCAACAACAGCTCCTTCTCCTTAACGCTGCTACTTGCTTTTTACCCCGCTGGTCTGAGCTCTCACGCAAAGCATGGGAGGAAAATTCAGCCTCTTCTCCAGCCAGGGAAAGTTCAAGCTCACATCATCCTTTCCAGAGGGTGCCCCAAGCACAGGGCTGCAGATGAGGCCAGGCTGAGAGGCAAAGCATCATCTGCTGTGCAGCCCCGGCAAGGTCACAGCAGCAAGGGGGATGCTCCAAATAAGATCAAAATACTCAGCAGGTTTCACTGGTGAAAGCCTGGCCATGCAAGGCATTAAAGACAGCGACCCACTTGGATGTTCTTGTAAAAGGCATCTAATTACTACTTGATGGGTAGGTAGAAGAGTTAGACATGCCACCGATTCCTGTCATCTGCAACAGCATTTCAATGAACTGTTAGGAAATGAGCAACTCTCTACATCCCACTTTTGGGGGTCAGAAACAGAAAATGGACACGATGAGCGTAAATTATGGGAAAGCAAGAACCTATAGATCTCGGAAGGGCTGCCTATAACATCCCTGAACATCAGCCCCCACTCCTGCTCTCCTTGCAGGCAATTCACACATTATCTTTGCTTTCCTCACACTGACTACAGTTTTCCCAACTGCTTTCTCAAGCTTTGGGGTTGAGCAAGAAACAGCGCTGTAAACCTTCAGGTTTTAATAAGGAACTTTGCTGGATTTAATTGGAAATGTTGCTAACAGTATGAACAGTTTGCCAGCATGTGCTGAAGTCAGATTATCAGTAGCACCTCAAAACAGAAGATTTATTACCTGTCATAGAGAGAACTATTTAAAACAATAGATAATCACCAAAAAACAACTGGAGACATTGCTTTTCATAACAGTTAACATAAGATCCCTTTCTCATGCTAAACTTTATCTGAATTTCCTTCAGAGCTGCCATTTGGCCAAAGCTGTTGCAACAGTCGTGCTGGTTGCTGACACACTATTTATAGCACTGTCGAGAACACTGAAATCCATTCCCTCCTCCCAGGACTATGTTTTTAAATTTGTGTTTCATCAAATTGAAACTAGTAAAAAATTTGAAGTTTTTTTGAGTTTTGGTAGAAGGATTAAATTTAAAAAAAAAAAAGCAACTTTTACTGCCCATTCCAACAGCCTGTTGAGTTCATTTTCTCTTGCAGCACTGTGCCTTGCAAGACACTCGCAGGGAGGGGTGCAGCTCCCCCAGCACAGCACCAGCTCTCCCCAGCCCAAGAAGGTCAGCACTGAAGTCCCCCTTCCCCACCAAGGACTTCCAGGCCCTGCTGCATCCTCATGTCAAATGAGGACTCGGGGACTCGCAGGTGAAGCTGACTGTGCAGCTTCACAGGTGCCCACAAAGGTGGAGCAGAGCCTGGGTCCTCACAGCTAGACAAACCCTGACCAGGCTCTCCTCTGCCCCAGGGACAGTGTGAAAGGGGAAAGCCCCTCTTCTCAATTTGTTTCTGAGGGAATCTAGTTAATACTCCTGAAGTTATTATTTAAGCACTGTAAAGCACAGAGAACCAGCCAGTGTATTATTCCTATTTACCAAACAACACCCTGTTTTTATCAGGATAAATTAGCTTTCCCTTCTGGTTAGAAATAGCCTTTTAGAGTTGTCCAAACACCCACAGTCCATGAAACTGCAGAAAATAATTGTCTTTTGTTTTGAAGAACTTAGACCGCCCTTCTTTGCTGGAAAGAGAAATACCAGGGGACCCTGCAGGACAGAGAGCAGGCAAAGCCCACTAACATAAAAACCCTGGTGAAAGGGTGTTACCAAACACAAGAAACAGCAGGAAAACTGAAGTGGAAAAGTAGGATGGAGCAAAAATGGAAAGGAATTAAAAAAACACAAATATAACCAAAAGATCAGTTAAAAAGAAAGCAGACACAGCCCAGCACAAGAATCTCAAGTAGCTGCAGTTGGGCAGAAGAGAGAAAGAGCTTTGCTGGAGGGAGGGATTATATTGAGTTAGCTCCTCCCAGAGGCATCATTAAGTCAATTAGCAAGGGGTGGGGAAGGCAGGTATAGTGCCTGTGGGGGGCCTTTGGGCTATTTTNTATGTGCTGAGCTATTCCAAAGTCCAGCTAGATCTACTGATATCTCCTGGTTTAGTCTTCTTATAGCTATGTGCTTCCTAAGAGAAATAATTTTTTTCTTGCTGAAGGTCATTTTTCTTCAAAATGAGAAAAACCTTGAGTTTTGAGACCTTAAAAAAAAAGGTGGGGGGGCGGAGTAGCAGAAGGGAATTCTGCAGCATCGTCTTTCTTTCTGTTCTTCTCCTTGAATTTTATCACCTCTTGTCTCTCTTCCTCAAACTCTGGCTTTTGGCTGTATTTCCTGCTGCAGTTTTCAGAAACATTTGAAGTCCTGCAAGGACATCTCTTCAGGTGCAGAAGGAGCTGGGGGCTATGGCAGCTCTCGCAGGATCAGTCTGGGAGAAGGAAAACAAAGGCTTGAGTCTCTGAAATAACTTGTCTGGGAGAAATGATAAGCTCAGGCTGTCTGAGAGCATTTGGTAGGCCTGAGGAAGAATGGGAGGCTGGAGAAAAAATAAAGAAGGTTCCTTCCCCCCCAAGGCTGTTGTCAACAAAAGGTGGTAGTGACATTGCACCGCTTTTCTCCAAATCTGCCTTGGCAGAAGCAACTTCTAGAGCAGCTTGATCTTTATGAAGGCCATATAGTTTATTTCAATGACCTGTATACACCAGAACTTCCTGGTGAGGCTGGAGATCTGTAGAGAAGTCCAGTGTGTGTGTATCCATATATATCCGTACACATATGAATATAGTGGGTGACAGTCCTAGCACTTAGAGGGAACAGTGATTTCGTTGGCAGTGTCTCCCCATCGTAGTGTAAGCTACAGGGGACACGTGTCACCAAAGGACCAAATCCAGCTGTTCTGGCCTTAAGCAGGGAGCTCAGCAAGTGTGACTAGAAGGACAGGGTCTGGCTGTTCATGTGTCAGAGGACAGCTATGAGCCAGCAATGTGATATGGCCACGAAAAGGCAGACACAGCTATGGACCCTCTCAGGGGTGGTGTTTTCAGTTGGGATAAAGGGGTGTTTGTACCCCTGTACAGTTTGGGATATTGTGTGATGTTATGGCCACCCAGGAACAAGAAAGGTGCAGAGAGGAGAGTGAAAGGGTTTAGCTGCTCATCCAAGCAAAACAAGACCTGTAAGGGAACGTTACTCCTATCCAAGTGTCCTGAGTGTGCAAACGTGCTGAAGGCTCAAGTCTCAAGCTCTGGCCAGGAACAGCAGTTCCCACGCACCTACTGCTGGCCCCTTGGCCAAGAGGATCGAAAGCAGCTCCATCCCTGCTCCTCCCTGGATAGGTACCATGGCGTGGGAGCTGTCAATCTAGAGAAGAAAAAGGGCAAATCAAGGCTTTAATGAGCAAATGTTGGTACTTCCAGGTGGGGAACTCACCACTCATGGTTCTTCTCTGCTCCTGTTCTCCTGGCTCTCTGGCAGCCATCACCAATGTGGGACCGACCCTTGTGAAACAGTGGTTGTGGGTGAGAGTTTGGTGCTGGGGTTTTGGTTCAAACCTGAAACTGAGTCTGGCTGAATTGGTCCTTGACAGAGGGATGCCCTGGGGGGGCATTAAGATCATCTACTGAAACTTAGGCTGTTTCACGGTTTCTCTCTGAGGATGGATCTGACAGTGCCAGTAGTGTTTAGACTGAAAGCTCAGTTGTGTTTTGACAACAGCTTTTCCTGGTGTGATGGAGAGGAGCATATCCCAAAATCTGTTTTGACCAGGCTTGTGTCTTAGCAGTATTTAATAATCTGGGTTTGGATGCTCTATAAATAAAGCAAAAGGCTCATGAGTCTCCCTGAGACAGTCATAGAATCATAGAATCATTTGGTTGGAAAAGACCTTTAAGATTATCGAGTCCAACCGTACAGGTCTCCTTCCTGAGTTTAACGCAGACTACCTGCAAATCTGAAATCCAAACACGTGTAGGAGAGAAGAGGAATGTTGCATCCAGTGCTCTGCTCCCTGGTCCTGTTGCTGCCCCGGGGAGAACAGTGATTCAGATTAGGGACAGCAGCGACCGACGTGGCCGGGCTCTTTTTGTCTCCATCATATGAATGAAATGAGGGAAAAGCAGAAATAAGCGTAAAACCTGAAGAATACTTTGTTAAATCAATGAATTTTTAATCCTAAAATATTATAGAGGTCTCAAGCAAAGCGGATGAGTATATGTGTGTGTACAAGTACCTGATCCGGTCCTGTTGTGCTGGAGGAAAAGATTTAAGAAAATCCATGATGGGCAGGTAACAGATTGAAGGAGCAAAAGAAAGGACTCCTCCAGCTGCAGAGCTGATCTCCCCCGCATTCATTATTCACTCTCTGAGCATGCAGGCCCAGGACCCAGAGGAGCTGCTACATTTCAGAAGTAAAAATCATGGTAATTGATGTGAAAAAGTTGATATTAAATGCCTTATTGGGATTTATTGATTTAAAAGCAAGGCCATATCCTTACAGTGCCATATTAAACACTCTATCAATTAAATAATTGGACTAATTTAAAAAGATACAGGTCAGGCGATTAAAATGCTTTTCAAAAAATATTTCTTAACACGTTCCTTTCCTTTGATGTGAAAATGGGGGGCAGCCTGCTTTGTTTTACAATAACATCTCTATTGCCACGAAGAACCATGCCACTAAATGAAGAAAGCAATTAAGCTACTGAATGAACAAAAATAGAACAACACTCTGTGTTGTTAAAGGATATATTACTTTTTTGGACAACCCTTGCCAGTAATGAAAATTATGTGTATATAACAGGAGGAAATAGATTCTTAGGAAGATTTTCACAGCTCTCAAGCAGGACATCTAGCGCAAAATCTGCTCTGTGCTGTTCAGTGCGAATATTAGCGCAGCAGGATTTGGGGTGGTTTAGTCGCCTGTCATCTGATTCTTTTAGAGCAACTCAGTTTGTTGTGAGGAAATCCATGATCGTGTTTCTTTTGTAAAAGCAAAACATTTAGATCATGGGGGAAAAGCATAAATTGAGGACTTTTGGTAAGCAATAAACATTCCAGCAATACCTATTGAAGATCATGAGTTTTGTATTTTAATGTGTCACTTCTCCAATATTTGAGCTATTTTTTTCTGTCTGTCTTAATTCAGACGAAGTAGAATTCCATTTCCCAAATCAATAGTTCATTCCCAATCCTCATTTGTACAAAAGCCTTTTTACACCTTTTTGGTAAAGCAAAAAGGGCCTAAAAATAAGAGTAGTTTGTTGGCACAGCATGAAGAATTCAGCACGAGTAAGAATCAGATCCCTTACCTAAAATGTGTCAAAAAGAAAACCTGCTTGTAGTCCGTGATGACAGGAATAATTTTTGCAAATAATGGCCTGATTATATGCATATTTACATTTTAATCTGAGCTTGCAAAAAAAAAGTAATATTCAAAGTGAAAATCAGGGAAGCCTAAATATTTTATAAATATTAATTTGTTTTTTGTTTTATTGTGCAATTTGCCACAGCAGATATTTTTAGTCAAAATTCCTCTACGTTGCCATCATACCGCCTTGACACGCCTGGCAACAGATACCAGTTACCATCTCCATTTCTCTACCGCGTGGCCATATCCCGCAGGGCAGAGGGGGGGCTTTTTTCCATCTCTGGTTTTGAAATTCTTAGTGGGTTTGGGATGGTGAAGAGCAAATAAAAGACCAGTGTCCAGAAACTTATAAATTGGGGATAGAAAGCTGTCACTCAAATGCTCTGTATCAGTGATGTGAGCTGCAGAGGGAATGATTTTCAAACCACTGGTTTTAAATCGAGCACCAGCACCAGGCGGTGAACTCACCGCCCTTCCCGCAGGCCATTCCCAGTGCGATTTGCTGCTGCGGGGCTGCGATGTGCATCCAGAAGTTGGGGCAAGCCAAATTTCTGCCCGGGGATGGTTCATTTAACCAACAGAAAGTCCTTTCCTGGCCACTTCCATTCCAATGCTGTGTAAGGCACTGAAGCCATCCAGCCTCCCCGCTCCCACGACACCCGGAGCCTCCCGGGCTCTCCCAGGGGACCGCTGGCCCGGAGGATGCTGCGGCACCCACCCAGGGTTGCTCCCTGCTTTGGGGCCGGCAGCTCGGAGCAGCTGCAGCCGGTCTCATTCTGATCCACACGGAGCTAAATCTGGAACAAGTCCTCAGAGATCAGTGGCGTTTCCCTCGCATAAAGCCACTGCGCGGGAAGGCAGATTATCCCAGACCAGATGTCACTTTCTGCAGCCACTGCTGGCTCCTGCATGGTGCGGGTATGACTGCCTGCACCTTCCTCAGCTTTTAGTGGGCTCTTGCACTTACCTGAGCTTCAGCTTGAGAATCCAGGAGAGCTTGCTCTCCTTTCATGTTTGTCTACCTTATTTTTCAGGAGCTCAGTTTCGTTGTTCATAACCACGGGCCTGGCACCTTCAAACACGATTTGCTAAAATAAGGTTAGGATTCTTTACAGTCAAATTTAGGATACACAGGGATCAACATTTTTTACAATCTTTAGGGCTGAAAACTTCCATGTCATCAAACAAAAACCTGAAATTGTTCCTCGAGCCACCGCAGCTCTAGGTAAATCCCTCAGCATTGCAAGGCTTGTGATTAAATCACGAGATCTGTCAGCACCAGCGCGTGCAGAACGGCCCCTTTTAGTCTGTCGGCCAAACACGATCATTGCAGTTCATCTACCATCACTAGCTCTGGTGCTGGCCACAGTCTAGCCACACACAAAACTATTTTTTCCTATGGAACAGAGCCTCCAACAGCGGCAAACCACCCTGAGGTCCGGGGCTCCTCCTGGGAGCATCGCTCTGCCTCTCGCAGAGGGTGTGAGCAAACGAGCCTCGTGCTGCCCAAAGCCACTATCTGGGCAATTCGTCTTTTCTTCCTGAGCAAAAGAAAAGTTGACCTGGCTCTGCAAAAATGATCCAAGGGCTGGAGCACCTCTCCTACGAGGACAGGCTGAGAGAGTTGGGGCTGTTCAGCCTGGAGAAGAGAAGGCTGCGGGGAGACCTTAGTGCGGCCTTGCAGTGCTTAAAGGGGGCCTATAGGAAAGATGGGGACAGGCTTTTTAGCAAGGCCTGTGGTGACAGGACAAGGGGTGATGGTTTTAAACTAAAGGAGGGGAGATTTAGGCTAGATAGAAGGAATAAATTTTTTACACTGAGGGTGGTGAAGCACTGGCACAGGTTGCCCAGAGAGGTGGTGGAGGCCCCATCCCTGGAAACATTCCAGGTCAGGTTGGACGGGGCTCTGAGCAACCTGATCTGGTTAAAGATGTCCCTGCTCACTGCAGGGGGGTTGGACTAGATGACCTCTAAAGGTCCCTTCCAACCCAAAGCATGCTATGATTCTACGATTCTATGCATGGGCATATGAATTTCAAAGCTGGCTGTGTTTGACTCTGAGTGAAACAGAGATGGGGTTTATTACTTTTATTGGAGAGTAATTTACAGTCTTGGTCATGTGCTAGGAGCTGTAGGAATGGAGAACAAAAATGCTTTGTTTGAAAGTTTTGCCAAGACAACCAAGTACATACTGGATGTTTAGCAGATTTGATATTTGATTTTCTTCAGTTGCATTTGCCATAGGTAATTGTGTGGTTGCTGAGGGAGAAAAAATGGTTGTGTAAGAACTTCTGGCACAGATCAGAATACACTCGCTCGTGAAGGAGCCCTTGAACTTGCACAGATAAAAGCTTCTTCCTAAACATCTGTGCAGTCACGCACATTATTGTGAGACAAGCAAAAGAGAGAAGGTTATCCAAACATGACTAGATATCATCAAGATTTAGAGATTGCGAATATATTTGCATGTCATTTGCACACTCTTGGTCCCGCTGTAATCAACAGTGTAGCATCTGGACCTGTATTCTTTGGAGGCTTTGAAGAGCAAAGCACTTGTATGTCAAATGAACTTCCCTTTTGCTTCAGTTTCAGACATAGAAAGACATCAAAATAACACCAGGGATAATAAGTGGCTAAAGTATACCTCATTTTTCATTGTATAGACTCCCTAATCACACTATGCATATGCTTTCCCTAATACGTTTTATAGCTATGGCATGAAAAGCTCTCTTTGGAGCTATTTTGTGCAGGTAGACTTTAATTTGGGGGAGGTTGAAATGGAGCAGACATCTGTGCTCCATTACATAGCTTGAGTTTAATTTTGAACAGAGAGAAATGGAGCAGAGGTCTGTGCTCCGCTATATAGCTAGAGTTTAATTTGGGGGAGAGAGAGCAGATGGTTTTTCCCTGAAAGTTCATACCTATTGTGCCAGCTGAGAGAGGCAACCTTTGCCCGTGTTCCTCCAATCCCTGCTATACCCTGACCACATATAACCTCAAAGGGAAAGGAGCAGGAATAGCTGATGTTCTCCTCTGGCATATGTCGTATTTCACAGTGGGAGTTTAATGCCTACCCATAATATTTTTCTATAACCCAGCATGCAAGTCAAAATTCCCAGTGCTTTCAATTACTGGACATCTGAGTGAAGAAACTGCTGCTGCTGATAGGATTAACGGTGGTGCAGGGTAAGTGGCACGCAGTGACCCGTGGGGACCTCGAAGCGGTTCCAGGAGCTGATTTCTGCAGCAGGAGCAGGGCTGTGCAGTCAGCACCGGCTGGCTGGGGTCCTGCTCGTCGTACCAGGGTGAGCTGGGCAGTTGGAGCTGCTGATTTCAGCAGGGATGGAGAATTGCATGCTGCAGGAGAGTGGGAGCGAGCCCAGAAACTATTGCTGGTGGCAATAGGAGTCCCATGAATTTCCTGGGGGCAGCGTCGGCTCTCTGATCCCCTGCGTTATTTCAAGCAAGATATCGCATATTCAAGCTGCCACTGAAGGAGCCAACCTAAGTTGTCTCTTGTGCTTGTAAATATAGCAGTATGACCCCGAGAAATCTCATGTGATGTGATAATATGCTGCTTGTTCTGGGAACCGTAGCAGGTCTCCATACGCGAATGAGCAGCTCAGTCGCACAGCATAAATGTCAGGCTACACCAGTCATGGTGCTCCTCTAGAATGATTTTGTATGTCATGATAGAGATCTATGAAAAACAACCCAGTTATCACTCATCCAAGATAAACGGCATGATTATAGTGATCACAGATAACATACGAGAGCTATCAAAAGGCAGAGCACAATAGGGCACACGCGGTTAAGGCTCTCTGGCTTCATGATGCGCGTAGTCATTTGGATGGGAGCTCCCTATGTTCTTTGTGGGAAGCAAAAAAATAAAGCAGTGCACAGAGCATGGTTTCAAGCACGGAGAAAAAAGGGTCCTTTAGGTGGGCTGATGCCTTTGTACTCTGGATTTAAGAATGAGGACTGGTAGTGCAAGTGAATATACCCTGAAACATTTGCATGGCAAGGAAAAGCAGCATCGATGCTCACCTGAGGCAGGAGGGGCAGAGAGCTCTGCCTTGCCACCTCATGCTGTCTGAGGCTGCAGAGAATTTATCAAGTGTCAGCCCCAAGTATGGTTTGGGTATTTGGGTTTGCCTTTCACACAAGGTTTATGTGATACCTGGTACAATGGGTTCCCAAGAGGGTGCAGTGAGGGCTCCAGGATGCAGTAGCTGGGGGAGGCAGAAGGGGCGAAAGCTGCAGCCCACCTACTTCATCTTCCTCAGTGTCTAACTGGCAGAGGAAAAGTCACCAGAGGTGAGAAGCCTCTGCAGCCTGCAGTCCCATACCTCCACAATCCAAAGAGCTTTTTATTTTAGTCACAAAGAATCAAAAAAAGCATCAGAGCATCATAAGAAATAAAGAAAAAATTAACTTGATGGATGATCCATAGTCAATAACTGGAATCCAGCCGGTAATGTCACCCATTACAGAGTTTTCAATGGGCACCACCAAATAAACCACCTGAAAATAACGCAAGTACATGAGTAAAAAATGCTTTTTGAAAATCACTTGTACTGGGAGGATGCACAGAACTGGCAGCCTGGCAGCTGAGGGGCAGCAGAGCTGCTGTGCATCAGCATCTTCTCCCTGAAATTCCCTAGTGCCAAAAAGCTGCTTGCTATCCTTAGGCAGTTGGATGCCTTAGGGGTTTAACTGTAATTACTGGTCTAAAAGCTGTGTTCAGGAAAGCTGTGATTATAAGAAGTCTGTAAACTTTTCTAATTCTTTAGTCCCATGCTAGGCTGTAGCAGGTAGCTGCGGCTGTGCATTACATTTACAGGCACTCCCAGGCTGCTTTTCAAGGCTCCTTTTGCACCTCTTTCTTCAATTTTCCTCTTACAAAATGCAAACTTTTCATGAGTAACAGTCTGAGGCAGAACAACTCACCCCCATTTCACTGCAGAATAGCCTGAGCTCCTAAGCTCACGACAGGGAGAGTTATGCCCCTGTGTTTAATATACGGGGCATTTCTTGTTACCACTGTGTGGGTGGAAATATCCTTTCAGAAGCAGAATCTGTATTCCCTTGCAACAATATTCAGCAATCAAGAGTTTGACTAGCTCTCAGTGTTTCCAAAATGGATGGCATAATTAAATGATTTAAAGCCTGCTGTAATCAGGAGTGCACAGTCAATGAATATTCAAACTGCTCTCATTGTTAAGGATGAGAAAGAAGAATCTTCTCTTTAGGTGGGTTATTTTTTATTGTCTAAAGAGTCATCCAGAAGATGGTGCCACAGTTCTGCCTGTAAAATGAATGCAGGCCCAGAAGAGAGTCCTTGCATGGAAAATAATATTTCACAGAAATTTAACAGCAAACTTATTTTCAAGGGCAGTTCAGAGCTCAAACCCTGACATTTAGTCTGTGTTAAGGCTCTTATTAAAAACTAGGGCAATGTATCTTTATTGCTTTCGCTCTGTCACTCCAGGCAAGGTCAGCCAGCACGAGGAAGGGAAAACCCATCCCATCTCCCCGTTTCCTCCTGAAAAAGGGACGAATCTTTGGGTGTTTGTTAAACTGCTCTTTCTGGGTAGCAGCAAGCCATCAAAACCAATAAATAAGAGGAGGACAAAATAAGCCTCTCTCTGGATGCTTTATGAGGCTTCAGTGGAAGTGGGAAGTGCAGCATAAATAGAGTCCGTAGCTGTTTCTTTCGGTTAAGGAAGCGAGGCATTTCTGAGGCTTTGTGTCACTGAAAAAAATGATGATGTCAAGCCTGTAGATCCTTGTAATCAGATTAAATAATCTGATTTCCATTTCACAAAGCTTCGCGCTAGCACAGAAAGAAAAAATGAAAACTGAGATTGGTACAAAGCAAAATCTTTGCTCCTACCAAAGCAGGCATTTAATTTCTTCTTCCATTACAATTTTCTGTTGTCTGAGGTCTCTTCTCTGTAGCTCAAGCAATTTGTCATCTGATTAGTCTGATGAAGCATAGAGAAGTCATTTGAACTGTAAATTTTCTGCAGGCAAAATAAAATGCAAACAAGAAGAGCTTCCTGTGCCTGCCAAAGTGATGATACTCAGAATACAAATAAGAAAAAGCCATGCTGACAGCATAAGCTATTTTTATATTCTGTCATTGGCTCCTGGGCATGACAGTTTGAACAGGACCGCATCTGTATTCCCAAACCCAAATAAACCATGTAGTCTTAAGTGAAGTTCATGTCTTACAGAATAGCTGTTTAATCACAGTGAAAGGATACATTGCAGGAAGGATGAATCATGATGTTGATTCACACTCAAGCTGTACGTTTGCTGTTCGGATCAACCAGGACGGCACAGCTAAGGAGAGGAGGATTTCCTGACGCTGACATGGGAGCGCCATGCCACGCAGGAGAAGCCAGCAGGGACTTTTGTGCTGGCAGCAGGAGCTGAGGGCATTTCACATCATGGTTCAGTCCTGGAACTTTTAGGAGTCCACATTGAGACCCAGCTTGTTGTGGTGGCTGGGCACAGGTGCATGGGCATGTTCAGGACATGGGTCCTCTGCCACCCTCCCATGGTGACTTCCCAACTTCCCCAGGGTGACCGGTTTCATCGCCTAAAGGTTACCTCCAGGGCAAAAGCTCACCGTAGGACAGCCTTCACTTGGATGATCTGAATGTAAAGGGTGTTAGATGCCAGTGGATGAAGAGGGATGCTAGGCTGGGTCTGTCCTTTCCCACAGCCTTAGCATCTCTCAACCTCACCCTTGCGTGGCTCCTCCGTGAAAAGCAGCTGTGGCCTCATTTGCTTCTTTAAAACCTAAGGCATTTAGAAAACACAATCTCTTTTTCAACACTCTTAAGCTGCTGAGTTATTGTACCGACATATGTCATGTACTCATTACCTGCCAGGATGCGCTTAATGATTCTGGCTAATTGCAATAACGTCTTGCTCTTGTACACCATTTGCCATCACTGGACCTCAAAGCCTGTCGGGTGGTCAGTAGCGTTAGCAACAGGCAAGGTTTCCCACAGAAAGCAGAGCTGAAAGGAGCATTAATAGGACTGTAGCTAGCAAATGGACCGTGCAGTCAGACAGAGGCCTTGATCCTGCAAGTTGTTCCAAAATAATCCTCTGGAAAATGTTATCGGAGCAACAGGAGACTTTTGTGATGCAAAGGAACTGCTGCTTATGAATTTCTGGAAAGTAATCTTTCTGTAGATGAGCATCAAAGGGGGACTTCTGCCAAGCCAGGGAGTGTTTTACTATCCAGGCGCTATTAATTCACCACCATGCAATATTGGTTAAGTAATGCCATTAATTCTCACCTCCCGAAGGCGAGGCGAGAACAAGAAGATGGCTCTGATCTCTACGACGTATCACTTTGCAAAGCCAGGACCTTGCCTGGGTTTGCACAGACAGTCCCACAGCACTTTGCACTTCAGGAAACCATCCTGGTCTGCCTCAGCAGACCGCGGGGCAGCTTCCCACTGGGGTTGAATTTGGCAGCCATCGAACCCCGGCGAAACCCCACAGCCAATTAAACTGGGGGTAATAACCAAGCCTGTCATCAAATTTAAATTTAGTTCTTCTCTTAATCAGGAAAAGTGGCTGAAGGCTTTGCTTCTCCCCTCACCGTCCCCGGCATTTGCTTGGCTGACTGCTCAGCAGCTGCTTGGGCCATGTGGTTTTCTGGCAACTGCGGGACGCTCAGTCAAGCAGCGACTTGAGCGGCACCAACGGCCACGTCGCGAAGGGATGATTGATAACCTGATCGGAGCCACGACTGTGCTTCCACCCACGCTCGCTGCCAATCCCTTTCAAGAGCGAGACGCCTCTTTGCCATGCTTTGCTTTTGATGAGCGAGTACAGCGAAACACGCAGCAAGATGAGTCCATCAGGCTTTTCACAGCTTTGGACAAGCCTGACTACAACTTTATCCCAACTTTGCTTCTGAGCAGCTGAGTATGTTCAGGGATGCTCCCAATGCATCCCAAAGCCAGGAGCTCTCCGGCAAACTGCCTCCCACCCTGGATGCCCAGGGTGGATATCAGCCTGGCTATAAAAGACTGTGAAAATCCTTGCCCAGCCAGGATGGAACAGGGGCAGGAGATGTGTCCTGGGTCCTGGGTGAGTGATGCACACCTGCGGCCTCTAATGTCAGTGTTCTCCCAGGCCCCAGAAACCTTGTAAAAACTAGCAGAAGTGAAAATTCCCATGCATTTTGAGAAAATGGGGCTTCTTGGTGGGAAAGAAGTTGATCTATGGACTTTTTATTTATTTTACTTTTTTATCAGCCATTTCTCTGCAGGAGGAGGTGAGAAGTTGGGAGTTAGGCAGATCCTTGCTGGTGCCGGGGACGGGGAAGATCCTGCAGTTAAGAGATGCCAATGCTGCGGTGACTTAGCCGGCAGCACGGTGAGGGCTTGCGGGAGAGCTCTGAACTGTAAATCCGTTCTTGCTGAAATCCACCTTACTCAGGTTTGAAAGCAAGGAAGGGAAAAATAATACCCAGATTATCAGCAGTGACTTTTGCTTTGTTCATTAGGACTTCACCCTGCAGGAGAAAAAAAGCAAGGCAGAGCTAGCGTCATGGATAAAATTGAAGCCCAAACCTGATTTTCATGCTCTATTTATTACAGTAGATCAGAGGTTTTGTCTGAGATCCTTGGGAATGTAAAGAACAGTGAGTTTGTCAGAGCAAAGCAGCAGTTGCATATTTTCTCCTGCCTCAACACAAAACTCAGCTGTTTTCTCAGACTGAACTGGTCCTTGTTCACAAACTGACCTCAGGCATTAAGGTCCTTGATGCTGGCTGAGAATCTGACCCCAAATGCCTTACACACGCACCAGTCAGCTGCGGCTTGGCTGGAGACCAAGTGCTTTCCCCTGCGCTGGAGGATGCATCACCCCGCGTGCTGCTGCAAGAGGCCGTATCTGGTGCTCAGGGGGTGCCAGCGCCAGGCTCCCCAGCAGCGAGGACGCTGGGGGACAGCTGGGGTCACCTGGAGACCCCCTGGCTGGGTGGGTATGCCATGAGCATCAGGCCCCTGCCAGAGCCACGGTCTGCTGCAGGAGCAGCCAGGGGCACTTTGCAGAGCTGCTGGCCGAGGGCAGGCGTTGTGGCAGTGCAGAGGGGAGGCACCCAGCCGCAGCACTCTCTGAGCACCTTCCCTCTTTGCCCAAATGCACCCAGAAACAAGGGCCCGGCTTTCCCCCTCCAGACAAGTGATTTCCCCAGGGAAGCTATTGGGTTTTGGCTGCTATTTCAGACGCGTGGTAACTTACTGGCGCAGTGGTTAGGCGTATGCATCCGCTCATTTTCTCTTTCCAGGATCCAGCTGGGTGCCTTGGGGGCGTTAGAAATCCTCTAACATGAAATTAAACTGAAAATCCCAGCTCTCAGTGAGAGGGCTGTGTTTCTAGCCCGAGCTTTGTCTTTCAGGGAAAAATGGCCTCACTTAGCAAGTTATCTGCGAGAGCACGTGGGCTGTGCGCCAGTAACGCCATCATCTTGCTATCGGCTGCGTGCTGAATTACTCACTACTCAGTGACCTTTTAGCGGATTATTGGAATTATATTGAATTTCAATGGAGGTTGCTGGAGCCTGCATCCCTTTCAGGCCTGCTCTCTCTGCCCTCTGTTAAATCTCTGAGCTGGCCAGCGCACGCTGCTGGAGCCAAGGCAACCAGAAGAGTCCTTCTAGCTGGGTGGCTGGTGTGGTGGCTTTCCATGTGTGTGATCCATTAGAAAATTTGTGCTCTGAATCCAAAAGCAGCAAGACTGTTGTGATCAATGTTCAACAACAGTGAGATTTTTGGGTTTTGGTAGCAGAGGTGCAGGATTTTTCTTGTGGGATGCTTCATGCTGAGGTAGATGCAAATCAGCTGATCTTTTCTTTAGGTGTCTGCATTCATTTGCACAGAAGAAGTAGGGTTTAGACTGATATTTCCTTAAACGAACAGAACAGAAGGTGAGGAGGAGAAAAAATAATAAACAGATTCAATCACAGAATTGCTTTCAAAGCTCCTCACAGGTACTTGAGAGGAAAAGTACCTAACTGATGGGAAGATTTTGAGTATGCTGATGGTAATCACAGATGGTCTCAGGTTGGTTGAGTTTAAACTGGGGATCTCTAGCTGGAGATGGAGCTGCTTTCCCAGCTGGACAGGCTCCTTCTAGCAATGCCAAGGAGCCACTTCATTGCTGACAAATTAGCATGTGGAGGAGGGAACACAGCTCGTGAGCCACAGCAAGGGCCGCTGGAAACTTTTCTCCTGTGCAAGAGTCTCGTAGACTTTCTCACGACTTTCTGGCCTATGAAGATTTCTTGAGTGCACTTGAAATGAAGCTGAGCTGGGATGCAGGGACTTGCTAACAGCAGAGCCTGTTCTCTACTCTTCCCTGCCTGTGTAGGCAGCATTAGAAATTAGGACATCAAGCATCTCAACTATTTGTTGATTCATCACAAGCCCTAGGATTCGTAACCCTGGACAACACTTCAATGCCAGTAACTGCATCATTTTATACCTGTTTACTGCTGTGACAATGTTCAAGTGCTGAAATATGCACTCGCGGTTTCTGAGCCTGTAGTTCATGCGATGGGTAGTACATCTAATAATCCAAAATTCTTTTTGTACTAAGCTTCCAATTTTTTCTTCTCTTTTTTTTTTTTCTTTTTGTACTAAATTTCCAGTGGGAAACTGGATTTCCAAGGTTGCACTTGAGCCCCTCTGCCTGGGTTGTGCTGGGGTGAGGGTCAGGGAATGGGGTGGTTTGCAGCCTCGGCTGGAGCTAAAGGCTTTTGGTTGCCTTTCACCAAAACCGTATCATTTGTAACCCACTTATGCAGCGCACAGGGTAGTTGTACGCTCTTATGTGTGAGGCACAGACACTGTCCTGGTTTCAGCTGGGTTAGAGTTACTTTTCTTCCTAGTAGCTGGCATAGTGCTGTGTTTTGGATTTAGTAGGAGAATAATGCTGATAACACACTGATGTTTTGGTTGTTGCTAAGTAGTGCTTACACCAGTCAAGGACTTTCTTTTTCAGCTTCCCATGCTCTGCCGGGTGCACAAGAAGTTGGGAGGGGCACAGCCCAAGATAGTTGATCCAAACTGACCAAAGGGCTATTCCATACCATATGACGTCATGCTCAGTGTATAAACCGAGGGGAGTTGGCCGGGGGGCAGCGATCGCTGCTCGGGGACTGGCTGGGTGTCGGTCGGCGGGTGGNGATTCTCTCCCCCATCCCACTGGGGAGGGGGAGGGTGAGCGAGCGGCTGCATGGTGCTTAGTTGCCGAGTGGGGCTAAACCACGACAGACACATACACATCTGGGGTTGTTTAGCCTGGAGAGGAGGAGTCTGAGGGGAGACCTTATCGCCCTCTACAACTACCTGAAAGGAGGTTGTAGCGAGGTGGGTGTTGGTCTCTTCTCCCAAGTAACAAGTGATAGGACAAGAGGCAATGGCCTCAAGTTATGCCAGGGGAGGCTTAGATTGGATATTAGGAGAAACTTCTTCACGGAGAGGGTTGTCAAATTTTGGAACAGGCTGCCCAGGGAAGTGGTGGAGTCCCCATCCCTGGAGGTATTTAAAAGACGGGTAGACGAGGTGCTTAGGGACATGGTTTATTAGTGGACAGGCACGGTTGGACTCGATGATCTTAAAGGTCTTTTCCAACCAAAAGATTCTGTGATTCTGTGATTCTGTGATACTGTAATCTTAGCTACATTCCTAAGCATTACTCTAAATAATTGCATGGATATTGTACTAGAACCTTACAAACCTGACACCACAAGAACAGCTATTATAAATAGTGGTACTTGGGAAAAAACAAATTAGTACTTCTTAAGCTAACTGAACGTACTGTTGCAAAGAAAGTGACCGTTTCTAAGCTTCCCCTTTAGCAAGTGTAACCGTTTCAATCGGTGCTGCTAAAAACGGCCAGCACCCTTTTCATTTGCAAAAGAGCATAACATGGGTAACTCTGATTGTGGCAGGGCAACAGGGAAATGAAATACGGAAATATTTAATCCTCAAGCGCAACTGATTTAGCTGCCTTTTCCTGCAATCTGCTGAGCTGCCACTTGATGGGGCCGAATGTCTCCTTTTGCGAGAGCCGCTCGGCGCCTGCCTCGCCGGGTGCCGGAGGCGGGCGGGCTCCGCGGCGATCGCTCACCCCGCTCCGTTCTTGTGAATCCATCACCATGCTCTGAGTCTGCCATTCTTTTCCAAATCTCACTGTGCTTGCTTTGCCTTTTCCTGCGCTAATTCATGGTTGCGTATAAGATTGCCCTCTGAACCCCAAGGAAAAAGACAGGGGTACCAATCCCACAGCTAATGACAAAGCGCCAGTACGGAGCATCTGGCTCTCTTGGACAGCTCAAATGGCCTCACAAAATGCACATGCATGGAGCTGACTTTCCCAGAGGAGCCAGGGGGATTCATTTTCCTAACTTTGCTTGCTAAGCTGTGGCTAAGTATGTGCCTAAAAGCTTCCATGAAAGCCTGGCCAACAGACCAAGGGAAGTCATTTTCCCCCTCCCCTCAATGCACCTGGTGTAAAACATCCAGTTCGGGGTCCTCCAGTTGAAAAGAGATGTGGAAAAAGAGGAGAGGGACTCATAGAGAGCTGCTAAGATGGCAGGGGACTGGGGCACGTGGTGAGGGACACGGCATCAGAAAATCACAGCTTGTAAATATATGCCTTGGGGCTGCTGCTGAAAGGAGCTGTTGTGCTCTGTTCCCTTCTTGCTGGCTCAAACAGCTGTGGAGTCACAGGATATCAGCTGAGCTGACCACAAGCCATCCATTTTTATGGCCTTATGCTTTCTAGAACTAATATAAAGCAAGCTGTGAGTGTCAAGGGTGGATGAGAAGGAGAGCACACAGACCCAGGCCTTGTACAGCTGTACCTGGGTGGCCTAGGAAAGCCACGCACTCAGGGAATGGGGCTCCACTTCTGCTCTTGTTATTCCCAGCAGAGCCACAGTTTCCCCACCTTGAATTGAGGTTTGAGATGACCCCCTCTGGGCTGCTTTCCTGCCATTCCAGTACCAACTCGCAAATACCAGGAGGGTTCTCAATTCAGAAACTGTTTGAGTTCTTTCGATCCTTTGTTTTCTGCTGAAGGAGATGAACAAGCTGCAGAAAAGGTACAACGGCACTTGGAAGTGCCTCTGTCTGAGCTCGTGGCCGAGTCTGAGGCTCAGACATACTCAATAAAAAGCCAATATTTCATTACATGTGCTCTAACCTAGAATCTCCTTGGCTGAACTGGCAAGTATATGAAAGTCATACGATATGTTAATGAAGAATGGCCATCTGAGGACTTGAAGGAAAAAAGAAATTAGACCAGTGTCTGCCCACAGGTGGGGTGTATAGGCCTTGGGAGAGGGACTGATTTTGCATGCTATTTTAGCATTTCCATGCTCCTGAGTTACCATGCTGTGCGGCATTCATGGTCTGGTTGAGGGTGAGGGCTTCAAACTTCCCGCTCGTTACTTGGCATCGCTTTCGGAGCATGCCGCCCAACTGGGCCAACGCCACTATCTTAATACTTTGCTGTCTGTAAAGAAACTCCCTTATATTGTGCAAACATGCTGTATGCTGGCAGGAAAAGGAGTGGTGCTAAATTGCACCAACTCTGAATATGAGCTTAAACATAGAGCTCTTTTTATAACACCATAACTGTCTTCGTGTGATGAGCACGGAGAATGTAGCTTATTACCAGCCCATGGGAGGAATGAGGCTGGGCCAAGCGACCACGACTTGCTAGGGATGGGCTAAATATGGGCCTTTTCCTCCCTTACATGACCACAGCTACTTGCAGCCAAGTGCTTCTAATTGCTTCCAGCAAAGTTTATTACCTTGAACTACTCAACAGTGAATTGCGCTGAAGTCTCCAAGGATCTGGGGAAAAGAGGCATTAAAGAAGTTGTCGTCTCTGTCAGTCAAATACAATAGCTGCTTTGTAAACCAAGAGAAGTGTGGCAGGTTTCACAGGCTTGGACATCCACAAATTGCTTGCTGATGGTGTCCCCAGGGGAGATTATTGGTTATGAGAGTTAAGAAAGGACTTGTGTGAAAACCGGGCAATGATTTCAAAAAGTTGGATAAAGGTGAGAAACCAGCATCTTTTTAGCACAACATCAGGATAAAGAGATGGTAAAGGGGCTGTTCCTCAAAGAGCAGCCCAGGGTTGAGCCAGTTTCATGTATTAACAGCCTTTGCAAACAGTGCGTGCTAATGAAGTTTAGCAAGGAAAGCAAGCTGGAGGCATTTTCACCACAGAGAAGATCTGACCACTGGGGAATAAATATGGGATGTAATTTAGTAGAATCAAAGCACCAGGTAATGCACTTAATGAGCACTTCTGCTGTAAGTTGAGGACTTATTATTTGGAAATGATTGCTCTCCATGTATCTGTTGCTAACAGACTGAGGGACGTGAAGTATGGATCAGGGACATGGGATCCAGGGATGTAGCAGCAGAGAGCTGCTTCTAATGCTAACATGGATCTAACCAGGCACTGGTGAGCCCTCATCTCAAACAAAGAGTCCTGAGTGGGAGTATTAGGGTGCTGGGGGGATATGAGAGGGGTCTGTGAGAGCTTGGCTGCTTTAGCTAAGCAAAACCAAGGCTGTGTACGGTGCTGGAGGGAAGCACCTCACCCAGCAGCCCCAGAAGCAAGCGGCACAGTGCCTCTGGGACCTGCTCAGCTCAGAGCATGGCTCCTTGCCTCAGCAGGTGATGTAGGTGGTGACAGGCAGCGTGGCACAGCACGGCACAGCATGGCACGGCATGGCATGGCATGGCATGTCACCTCGCTTTGCCCCACCGAGCACGCCTCTGAGTGATGCTGAGACCTGAAGGCTTTGCTGGCCACGGGGCTGCATGTCCCAACGGGGAGGCTCCTGGCAGTTTGCCAGCGCTGGGGGGTGGCGGGGGAGTGGGAAATTGGGATAATTGGCAAAAATGAGCAGTTGTAGATTAAGTACAAAAGAACAATATTTGGTTGATTAACTTTCTGGGACAGCGAGATTGCTGCAGCTGAAGGGGCAGAGCGAGTGCCTCTTCCAGAGCCCTCCTCTCCATCCCCAGGTGACGGGGACCCTGTAGGGCCTGCAGACGCCTATTGCGTTTGCAGCTGAGGCCATGGCTTTGTTCTGCTGGTCCCTCTGTGCCTCCCCTCCCTTCAAACTGTGGGGCTGAGAGGGGAAAGCCTCCACAGAGGGGTGCGCACCGCTCTGGTGATATTGCATGTTTGCATCCAGCTACCAAAGCAGTGCATGGGGGGCTCTGAAAGCCAAAGCCCCTGTGATGGTGCTGCTGGCTCTGCTCCTTCCTCCTCGCATCCCTCCTCACTGTGACGGCGGCTCTCGTCAGCCGGGCGCTGCCTCGGGGAGCAGGAGGGATGCAGGGAGCCCGAGAGCGAGGACGGATGGCGCTGCCAGCAGAACTGGAGAGGCTCTTATCAGTGCAGTGCAGCACCCAGCCATCCATATTCATTTCATCCCCAGTCATTTTGATTTTCTCTGGGTTTGAGAGAGCTAGCGGAGGGCTCCCCCTTTGAAAGAAAGACTTAATCATTTTTTTCCACTTCCTCTTTCAAAAGTGCTTCAGAAACAAAGGATTTTCCTAGATATTTTTATATACACAGTGATTTGCTTGGTAACATTTTCAAGGGTGACCTGGTAATTAAGATATTTTGAAAGGTAACTGTTCTTGACCACATTTATTCCAGGGAAGGACCGCTGGGTGCTTGGTCATTGAATGAGTCCCAGGTCTCTGACTGGCTTATAGTGCTTTGGGGGCAGCACACCCAGACTGAGGGGGTGTCTGCAGGGGGAGAGACTTGAATGACAGCAAATCTCAGCCACCTTCATAGCACCTTCCATCAGGGGAACTTATAGGGCTTCTAGAGTGTTTAATGGAAAAGGCTGTATTATCGACCCTGTCTTAATTAAATACATGTAGAAACCTCCAAAAATTATATCAACTTCATAGAAGCTTCTGTGAGCCTCTCTGCACCCCTGTCATCAACTCTGCCAGTGCTGGTGGGCTCCCTTAGTTGCCTGCAAAGCCTTTTCCTCCTTCAAAATGTTCCTAAAATGCCCATCAGATCCTATGCCCTCAGAAAGCTTACGAAATTTCAGATAGAAGCACTCTGCAGCAGGATTGGAAAGCGAAAGAGAAGAGCACCAAGCTTGGCTGTTTCTCCAAGTGTCTCGGTAGGGTACAGCTCTTGGGATAGTCTCTGTCCTCCTCCTCACAGCAAGCCAACACGCAGCTGGAGAAGACCTTTCTTGCCAACGAGAAGGACGCATCATTTTGTTGGGTGCCCTGTAAGGGCAGAAAATGGCAGCGCAAGAGAGCATGCTCCCAAGTGCCTGGCATGGTGTGCAACCTGGTTTTGGAAGACTTAGCACAGTGCTCAAGGAGACATTAATTATGACCAGTGCCACTAGAGCCCGTGGTTGCCTGTGCCAAGCTATGGGCAGGGCGTGATGCCAGCCATCGCAGAGCAGCCCTGCGTGGTTTAGTTAGGGGGTTATTGTCAGCTTGACATGGGGCTCTTCTTCTGATGTGCCTGTGCTGATTATTTGAATATTGAAGCATGTATTTTGAGGCACGTTTACCATAATATAACTGTTGGATATTTGTTAAGTACCCTGCTACCTACAGTACTACCCCATTGATTTCAACAGCAGCTGAGCACGAAATAACAGGGGAATATTTTTAGAACTTTCTATATAAATACCACTCAAATATCTGCACATTATCCAACTATTTGTAGTAGTGTTGTGCTGAGTTTAACAAAATGAGAGATTCATGCACTAATGCACTGACAGCTTGCACAAACTTTCTTGCCCCCAGCCTAGGAGCTGGGGCCCATAAAACTCGCTTCAGCTTGGCCGTGCTTTCAGGGCTTTGAGAGTTTCAGGAGTGTATTTTTTTTCTATTTTAATAAAGCATCACTAAAAAATCACAGGAACATGAGCACATACCTGGTTTAAGCACTACTTGAGTCTGTTGGTTAATCAATAGTATGCTCACAAAAATAGCAACAGCATGACCTATTTCCCCACTCCTTTTTGATTTGTGATTCCTCCTGCTCCATCATCTGTCCAGGAGCCACCTCTTGACACTTGTCAGCTCTTTGGAGTAGGTCCCTTTTTGCTCTCTCTGTTTGAGAGTATAGTGCAATGAGATCCTACCTGTGCTCAGAGAGAAAAAAAAAGCCCTTTTTGCATGGAAACCTGCCAAAATTTCCTAGAAAACTCTCTTATCCAGGGCAGGTTCATGCCTCAGTTCAGAGGAGGCAGCTTGGTTTCAAGACGGCGTGTTTAATTTGCCCCGGTTGAGTGAGTGTATGCTCCTGTGCCTCTAGCCAGGGATGCTGCCCAAGACAGGGATGCATAGGAGCACTGCAGAGGTTTGCCCTGGCCATGTATCCAGGAAAGCCTGTTCTCCGCTTCTTCTGAGCTTCTTGTAGGAGACTGCTGTCTTCATGGAAAGTGTTACTGCCAAACAGCTTTTTGTGCCTGCTTCTCAGAAAACACAGACTAAAATCCCTTTAAAAAGACCTCTCTGTAGCTGTTACAGAGAAATGAGGAACAGGGGACTTCTGAAGGGTTGACATGGTTTCTCTCTCTGAAGCGGAGCAAAATTTGAAATGAAGGGGAAATTCTTTGACCATAAGGAGACCGCATTGATTTTAAACACACCGATTTGTTAGTGGTAAGTAGAAAGAGTCTGAAGCTGGGAGGTGAGAGGGTCTCTCTGTCTTACATTTGCAAGCTATTTTTTTTTTTTTTTTGCTTACCAGAAAGAAAATGCAACAGGAAGGATCAGGAAATTCAGATTTGGTTCAATTATGCCCTCTGCTGCTACGGGGCTGAAACAGGGTCCTGGCATAATTCAGAGTAACAGCATGCAGCATCTGATTCGAAAGCTCTCCTTTGGCTTAGAGTCTTGTAGAGCTAATTAAAACCCTTTTTGCTTAGAAGACTTTTCTGGCTCTCTTCCGCTCTCTTCCCTCCATCTAATAAGTGACGATCCTTCATCAGATCAACATTATGCAAGAGGTATCACTTGACTGCCTTGCTCAGCCTGAGAGCAACTGCTGCTGCCATCAGTATTGGCAAAGAGACTAATCCAAGCCATGATGTATGAGTGAGGGGCCATCAGAGAAACCCTTGCATAATTTATTTGAAGAAGTGCAGGAGAGCAGCTGGGGAGGAGAGGGAAAAGAAGAACTGCCAAGGCCTGATCAGGAAGACGCTTCATCTGGAAGGGGTCCTGTGCTCAGACAGTTCTTACAATCTTCCAGCCAAAACAAAATACTTTGGACTTTGTTTACCCAAGGAACCCATTTACTCCTCTCAGAGCACAACTTATTTGTGGAATATTCATTTATTTTATTTTTCATGTATGTATTGATGTATGCAGGTGTTCAACAAGCGTCAGTGGGGAGTTTCACAGGGAAATAGCTGTTACCCAGTATCCCACATTCAGGCACGTTCGGGCTCTGCAACACTGCAGAGCGATATATAATGTTTCAAAAGCCCACATGGCAAGGGAAGGAAGGACTCCACTTTTGACCGGAGATTTCTATGCCTCTTTGGCTTTTCATATCCCAAGGCTCTCTGAACACTTGGTTCTTCATATGCCATCGTCACTCTCCCAAGTACCTGAAGGTGTTTAACTCTTGACAGATCTCAACACCAGCAAGTTTTCTTATGAAACGTTACAGTATGAAGAGAAGACAACTCAGAAATACTGAAATGCCACCCCTAAAACCTGCAGGGATTCAGGAAGACAAATGGATAGACACACACGGCATTACAACGAGCCCCAGCCATATGAGCTGTGACATGTGAAAGACAACTGAAGGGAAAATTGGGAAGATGCATTAAAAATACTCTGAAAAATGACAAGGATGTCTGAGATAGCGAGAGTCTCTTGGAAAGGAAAAAAAAAAGGAAATATATGATAATAAAAGATGGAAGAGAGAAGCAGTTTGCCCATTGCTGCTGGCACCGCTGTGCCGTGTCAGACAACCCAGACGTGTTTCCCCAGCCCGTGTGATGCTCGGGCACTCGGCGCTTTCACAAGCTGTCGACCAAGAGTGCAGATCAGGGCAGAAGTTTATGTAACGCAGGAACACACAGCACCGATTTTCAAACCTAAGGGGACTTTGGCGCCTGTCATCGGCATCTAGGAGAAACGTTCCCCCTTAACTGGATGATTGCATTTGAAGTGACGTGGATGTGACAGCTTCACGTGTGAAATAGCACTGGCTTGGCTGAATCTTTGAAAGGCTGATACCATGGGTGCAGCTTGGATCGTATCTGAGCAGAAAAGGAGAAAAGATAATTGTGTCATTAAGACATCTCAGTGTTTTGCACTTAACAAACGCCTTAGAAGGTTCCTGCTCTTACAAGTTTTCAGTTCATCTCAAGGAAATGCCTGTAGGAGAAGGACAGATCAAATATGACGATAGGTGAAGAGCTCTTTTTCTAGCAATGCTTTAGCAGTGTAGGAAGCTTCTTGGAGCCCAGGATGTGCTAAGAGGTGCAGGGGAGGGATTTAGCTCATGAACATGGTGGGTTTAACCGGAGAGCAGTTACAGAGCGATGTGAATGAAGCCGGGAGCAGCCTGGCATGAGGCGGGATCCAGGCTGCGCCCTCGCCTGTCCCTGCACACACAGACACACACGGCCGCTGCCAGCACAGCTGTGCACTTACCTCCTGCTCCCCCTTCTCGCTCCTGCAGAGTTTTCGGGAGGAGACAGCCCAGCTCTGCAAAATTAATAAGGAATCAGGGTGGGAATGGGTGGCATTTCTCATAGAAGCAGCAGAGAAGAGGGGAAAAAATAAGAAAAGCTATGATGAATTGCACCTCTCTCTCTCTCACGTTTGCGTGCAGCTGGTCAGACGCAGACTCGGTGCCAGCGATACGCTTGCCATGGCCGGCAGACAGGGGCTGGGTGGCAGGAGCTGCAGGAGACGGCCACCAGTTGTATTGCTGCTGCTGCTGGGAGGTATCAGATGCTGCTGAAATCTCGGAAACCGAAAGCACCAGCAGAAATGGGAGCACAGCAAGAGTGGGCAGGAGACGCTCTGGGCGAGCAAAGGCTTCTTGTAAAAGGGTGCTGGAGACTGTGGGCTTTAATCGCCTTTGCGTGGTGGGTGCTGGGTGCTGAGCTGAGGGGGAATGGCCATGGTGGCAAGGAGTGGAGCACCGGCATCCCCGAGGCACCGGGCATGGCCCTGCAGCAGGGGACGATCAACTGAGGTCGTGAGTCTCTTGTTTGATTCCAAGTAACATTTTCCCATATAAAGCTGAATCCTTCTTACCTTCCAGGGTGGAGGAAGTTTGTCTCAGCCGACATTAGGTGGCAAGAGCCGTACCTGGGGCCTCACCAGGGTCTAAAGTCAGTGGGGAGATGCAGGCTCCGTGGAGATGCTTTATGCAAAATCCACCACAGATGTCGGCTCGGACATGGACCAGACTCCAGGCGTTATGTTCCCTTGACCTGCTTGGGCAGCTGAGGCTTCCTCCAGCTCCCACCCATCAGGAGGCAGAATTGGGCCGGGGGGGTGTTTCCTTGCACGAGCTATGTCTAAAGTCTGGGAACCGGAGGGGGACATGATCTGCTGCAGGTTGCTGGGGCACTGTGCTCGTGAGGATGCCCACAAGAAGCACTGTGTACAGAAACGTGCCGTGTGGTCACCTTCTGCATCGCCCCGGAGGCTGCACAGGGGCAAACAGCCCATGGTCGTGCTGGTGACTGCTTGTCAGCTTTGTGAGCAGCCATCATCAGATGTTCATCATGAACCAAGCTGCAGCGTGTTACAAAAAGCACTCTAATTTCTTTTGGTGTATTTTTCTTCATATCTCTGCTATTTTTCCTCAAAGTGCATCTTTTCACACTTCATATTGCTAGAAAATACCATGGAGGGATAGCTGGTATTTTATGAATGGACAGTGCTGTTGAATTAGTTTAAAAAAAAAATCACCATTTGGTTCGTGGCATTTTAAGAATTCTGCAGTTAGGTCAGGTGTTCAAAATGCAGGGGCCTCTCCTTGGGCTTGCTCTGTGCTCCATTTTCCCCCAACCTGTGAAAGAGCCAAGATGGTCTGCAATGCCTACAGAAAAATTATGCAGTCCCTTCGAAAGTCTACAGGTGAAAACGAGCCGATTTCATGTGAAAACCTGAGAGCCCGGGAGTGGCCTCAGCCCCGGCTAAGGCTCATTGCTAGCGGATGGCTCATCCTCATTTGCAAGCTGAGATAGCCAATATTAGCAGAATTTCAGAAAACCAGAATACAGCAGATGTGTCGTAATCTGCAGGAGAAGATGAAATGTCTACCAGATGCTGATTTTTACCATCCAGCTCTGTCCAAGTTTGCAGCTTCCTGGGAGACAGAATTTGGGTCCCTGAAGGGGATGGGCATGAGGCCACAGCTCTGGTGATGCGCTCGGGTTTGCACAGTCTGCCTTTCCCTGCAGTTGGCTGCCACATCCCCAAAAGCAGAGATTCTGGCTGCTTATCATCTCTGCCTTAATCACCCTGCGACATTAGAGGCATTATTAATATCCATGCACCCAGCTGGCTCCCAGCCGCCGTCCCCGCCTCCCCATTGAAGCCGCTTGCTCAGACTAACTGGCTGCACTGGGTATTATCTCAGAGACACCAGAGAACCAGGGAGATGCAGCAGACGCTTTCCAGCAGCAAACACCCAGGCTGCAGGCTGCTGAAGTCCACGCAAGCACTGCCCTTACTGGCAATAATCTTTGGATGGAGCTTTAAGTACAATAATTGTCCCCCAGATGAGTTGCCCGTCTGACGGACCACGTGCCTCGCTGTCTATTCAAGGCAATACAGCGAGCCTCACAGCAGGGCAAATATGAGCAGATGGGGAATCTTGCATCATCTGAATTTCAGGAGAAATGTAAGGTTAGCTGTGCCTTGTAACATGCAAACTTCATTCTCTTTAATCTTCTAGATAGCACTTGTGAACAAGAGATGCTTTGGCAGCAGGCTGGAGTCAAATGAAAATCTCTTCATTGTCACACTCAGCTTTGTGGAACAGTTGGCCTTAATTTATGTTTAGATGTACAGTTTGCAAACTATATTATCAGTAGATGTATTTATTTTGCCAGAGCAACTCCCTGAGTATAGAAATTTTCAAATCACTCGTAAAAATTGTGAAGCAGAGCCCCGCCTTCCAAAGATGCGACCCACCTCTTAGTTCTTTTTTGTGAGGTACTTCTTTTTCTGAGTCTTCTAGTCTCCTAGCTTTCAGAATTGTCTTTACATTTTACTTTATGGATTACAGGACTTCATAGTTCAAGTATCTGATCCCGTATCTTAAATTCTACTACTCACACGGCCATTAACGCTGCAGTTAACATCTGAACCACCTTAATGTTGCTCTGGTGGTTTCCTGTCTCTTTTTGCCACGCTTCGAAAACAGCAGTGGCTGCACCATTGCAAGCCTGCAGATAACAGAGTATTTTCCTAATTGACAGTTGACATCCCCCCCCCCACCGTCTTTTTGCTTTGGATCAATTTGTTCGCTGGTTTTATCTGTACAGTTAATTATCTTATGAGCTCTTATGATAATTGAGGTCCCCATTCTGACAGTATTTCTTGGCAAGGCTGAAGATAAGGACAACAGTGCACATGATGCTCTGCAGATAAAGCCCATCTTGCTGCCATCGCTGTCGCTGCTGTCCCCACCGCAGCTGCCAGCACTGGCCTCGGCTGTGCAGGAGCTGGTACACACGGGTGGATTTGCTGATCTACCCAAAGCAGAATCGAGTGTGCCATACCTAAACACGCTTCACACCATTTTCTTGGGCTTGGAAATATGAAAGGTCCTCAGGGCAGGGGTGTTAAGGAGAAAGAAAAAGCCACCATTGCAGAAGATATTAACATGGCTGAAAATGATAACATGCTTAAAAAATTACAGTTTTTTTAAAGTGATCTTTAGTTTTAAAATATATTCAAGGAGGAGGGACCATCTATTTTGGAAAGGACCATGATTTCCATCCCAAAAAACATGTCCATCAGAAAAAACATCAAGAAAGCACGGGAAAATGTGCAATACACCAAACATTTGCATTTAGACACCATCCTTCTGTAAATGACTTGCCTTCAGGTTTTCATTTCTATAACCAATGCATATAACATTACGAAAAAGGGGGACATTACAGACTTTGGATAAAGAGTCTTTGTACTTCTTTTTTTCCTCAGCAGATCAAGGCGCTCTGACCTGGACCTGCACATTCAATATAACAAGTCCATCAGGGAGGAGGCTTCTGCCCCGTTAGGCACCAGCAGATGCTTAGAGGAAAAGCCAGGCAGCTCCGCAGCGCTGCCGGTGGGATGAGGTGCGTGGGCAGGCAGCGCACAGCCCTGCCTGCAGTGCAGCTCACACCTCCCTCCTCCCCGATCCCGGCACACGGCTGAGCCAGGACCTTGCAGATATTTCGGCAGTGCTGAGGAGCGTGCAAAATATTTCCCAGACTTGTTCAGCCCTGTGCATGGATAACACGATTGCAAGCATTTGTCTCCCAAACTTTATTAAGAATTTTCTTAAAATCTGTCTGCAGCATCCCATCATTAGATGTAATTAACGAGTGTGCTGTGGACAGGGGTAACCACTCAGATCAGAGCTGTAGCAATTTATTTTTCCTGTTGCAAACAGCAACAATCTCCAGAGCTCCCTTGAGTTGTTCCATCTTTATTAAATAGGCAGAGCCTTGGCTGCTGAGATTTGATAAATCAAGGGCCGAGGTGTGGGCCGAGGTGCAAGCGTATATCTCCAAACATTCAATCAACCACCAATATAATGAAAGGAGGGTTGATAATTATAGAAACCTAGTACATTAACTGGCAGAACATTAATGGCAAAGAACAACATACAAGCTTATATTCCCTCTGGCTGAGAAGGTAAATTGCATTTTCAAGTTATGACAAACTTGACATTTGTTATTATCTATTATTATATTATTTATCTCCTTTAAAGTATCATTTAGAGGCCTCAGCTGTGGTCAGAGTCTGACCGTGCTCTGAAAAGGTTATATTTTAAGTCCCTGACATTCAAGATAATATTTCCTGCTGCCTTGGTTCTGCCAGCTTTAGCAGAAGTTAAGCTAATTGGGAAAACGTCCATCTGAGCGTATGGAGGAGTGTGAAATGCAAATGTGAAAGACTCCAGGTATATATTAGGCAGCATCCTGCCTAATACCCACCTCAAGCACTTGCAGAAGGTCTCCCTACAAGGTCCCCAGGGTATGCTCCGCAGCAGGGCCCTCCCCACGCCACGGGTGAGGAGCGGGGGGGCACAGCGGGGTGCGTTCCTCTGCTGGGCACCGCCGTCTCCGGTCTCCTCCTCTCACCTGCGTACAAGCCAGCGTGCACGTGGAAAAGGCTGGGTGAGGACTGGAGAAAAATGAGGTCCCACCTGTACGTTGCGTACGCACCCGCGTCGCCCCGAAGCCGGGCAGGTGGGAAAGGAGCAGCCCACCCAGACTGACTGCGAGTGGGGGGCTGCGCACCCCCGTTTCCCTGTGCACCAGCCCTGGGAGGAAAGGTTACCCTGTCCCTGCCTCTGCCAGGTCCTCCTCTCTGTGTTTCGGCAGCTCCCTGCCTGCAAGTGCCTCTCTGCATGCTGGACCAGTGGTCTCCAACCGATTACTCCTCATCAGCATGTGCCACCATAATTAACAAATGTGATTACGAAGTGCAGATGTGCTGGTGTTGTACCTTGTCACTATGGCAGCATTTTCTTTTCTCACTTGGTGTTTTGAGCTAATAATTAAAGCTTTATATTTTTAGCAGCTTCATGTAATTTACGGCCAATTTGTTGTGGCGTTCCCTAATGTTCGCTTCATCCCCATGGTACCTAACCCAGGCTACTGCCATACCAATCAGTAGTGATTTTGTTCTTAATTACTGCATCTTAAAATGACAATTAGGTTTAAAATTATATTGTATAAAAACAAATTTATGTTGCACATACCTTTCAGGCTAATAAGAATGGGTGAATTAGAAGTCTATCCTACTCATTTCTGGTTTTACAAGGCTTTTGTAAGTTCTTTTCATAGAACCATAGAACAGCCCAAGTTGGAAAGGACCTTGAAAGACCGTCTGGCCCAGCCTTTATTCCTTAATGCTGATCATAAAACAAAGAGCTCCCAACCTATCACGATATTTTGGTTTGCAAACAGTACATGGATATAAGAATAAAAATGGTTTAAGTAACTATTTGCAGAAATAAATAATCTGGGGTTCTATTTGACTGGGCAACTGTAAATAAGAACTCAGGAGAGGAATTGCTGAGAGGTTTTGGGCTCTCTCATTTAAGACATAAATTGGGGGACAGTGAACTGAAGTGAATAAAAACAAGAGTGGGTACCAAACAGCTCCAGAAAGCTGCCTCAACTGAACTTACAAATATGGTGATTATTGCACCGGCCAGAAAATGGCTGGGCTGCAGAAAAGGGGTATCTCACTGCTGGGAAAGAAATCAGTTGACTCAGGTCAGTATAATACTTCAGCCTAATTTATTTACAGGTAGGTACACTCGTGGACAAGTGTTAGAGTATTAGAAGGCCAAAGTGAATCACGTACAGAAGCCTTCCAAACTCCAGAAATCAACGTTTTTCCCCAGTTGCAGAAAAGATACACCTACACTTAGCTGAGGTATGACCTTGCACCTGAGCCCCACACCCATATTTTAATGCACACACCTAACCAGGTAGATCCAGTGCTGCTGGGCCAATGCACCTATCCTGCTTCCCAGCCTGTGCTCGGTACTCTCATCGTTGGCTTGGAGAGGGGTATTTGGTCCAGGCACTCAGGTGTCTGCTGTTACTTAGATTTAACTTACTGAGAAGTTAGCAACATCTTTGAGTTTCACTTCAGATATTTCATAAGGAAATAGTCATTGATTACCCAGCTCTACTGAGCTTGCAGGGACCTCCATGGAAGTCACCAGGCAAGGTGTCTACGGCAAGGTAGGTCCTTTCTTCTAGCAGCGTCATCATTGCACCAGGGGACTCACCATGGGAAAAGCTATAGGAGCCAACAGTGTAAACGGGTTCAAGCTGGATCAGCTGCATCTGTGGAGAACTTCATCTGTGGCTACCGAACGTTATGCTTGGGTACAGCTTCCAGCCAGTGCCAGTGTCCCAGGAATGGACAAACCCCTGGCATGCCTTTCTGTAAGTTTCCCAGGTGCAGCCAGGACTGGGTGTGCTGGACCTTTCATCTGGGACAATGAGGCCATTTTTGTGCTTTTCAGGAGAAAAATGTTGCAGTAATAACCATTTCTGAGGAAAAAAGCAAGCGGCCCTGATGGCACAAACGGGCTGCTGTGGATCAGTCACTTAGCAGTAGCCTGCACTGTCTTTTTGTCAGCTGCGGGTCCCCTCTCCCCTAGGTTGCACTCCAGACAAGGGGGTTTATTATCTCCTGCAGTCTGATTAAAACAGCTGACAGAGCTGGGTACAGGACCTTGTGGTCCTTAATCTGAATTTAACTGTGGATCGCCCCAGAGTGCAGCTCAGCCTCCCTCCTGGCAAATATTTGCAATCGAACACGGCGACCAGCTGCTCTCCAGCCAGGTCTGCACATTGCAGCCACATTTTTGGGCTACACCAGCAGCTCATACTGCACCAGCCTCCCCCCGGCTGCCCTGGTCTAGTCCCGTTTAGTTACAAGCTAAGCCCAGGTTGGCTGTGAGGTTCATGTGGCTTCGTACATGGAGAATAAGGGGAAAAGGTCCCTTCTGCAAGGGTGTCCTTTTGAAAACCTGGGATGAACTGAAATGCTCGTACTTTTCCCAGTTTCAAATCATACCATCAGCATCTGGCTAATTTTATGGAAGGGCAATGGCTCGTTGCACCATTCGGATTAGTGAAAGACTCCATTTATTATCATTACGCTCATCCACGCCCTTTGCTAATAGCTCCAGCAATCATCCCAGGGTGAGCTGCTTGCTTGGGACAAAATGGGGTTTGTGGGTGTACAAACCCTTTGGGACCCTGTGACACCCAGGGGGTCCACAGCCTGTGGGGTGGGGAGAGAGGCTTCATCAGCAAAGCTAATCGTGGCTTGTTGACACGCAAAATAACTTGTGTATTAGCACATACCATGCACTCTCATGTAAAGTCCAGTGTAAGCTTGTGGATGAGCATAGCTGCAACTACAGTGTGAACTCAGCTAGTAAAGTGTAGGAGGGTAGTTTTGGTTCGGTTGGGGTTTTTCCCAATGTGCGCATTTCTAACTTATTTTGTCCTTAAGGGGGTTTTAGGTTATGGGCTGGTTTTGTCATGCCACATGGCCATGATAATGCTGGGCTCACATCGAGGGGGCTGCTCCTCGCAGATGCTCTCCCACCACTGCTGATCAACTCTCCCCCACGTGAGAAAGACACGTGGACGAGAAGAGAACATCCTGCGTGGCTTAACTGTGTTACTAGTGCATTTAATACACTGGATTTTAGACAAAAACAAGCTGCTTAACCTTCATCTCCATTTGTCAGGACTCCAAATTTTTAATGTGAAAAAATAATAATATACGGGTCAGGTGAGGCTCCTGGGCTGTGTGGCTCTGAGGTCAGGAGCTGGTGCTTGTGAACCCGTGGGATTGCCCAGGACTGGGACACCTACACTCCTCTCTCCAGGGACCAGCAATGGGAAGCATCTGAGGGGTTGCCCAAACCACCCCGCACAGGGAAGAGAGCAAATTCAGGCTCCAGCTGGCTCTGGTGGCACTGCCGAGCCCCCCTCTGTGACAGCACCGCAATTAAGGACTCAATCCTACACAAGACTTTTAAAATGCCACTAAGCCCCTCGCTCCACTGTATTTCCTCCAGAAATCAGTCAAAAAAAGCACACAATACATCAACTTGGGCTTTACAGCTTCCCTCTCCTCCCCAGAAGGGCACAGAGCCAAAAAGCCAATGAAATCCGTCATGGCCTTTGGGATGTGCTCAGATATTCTGTGTTTTGGAGGGTCGATTGGGACTGGGAGGGAAGGTGGGATGGGGCACGGCTTTGATGGGTGCGGGACTGGGCTCACCACACAGGCCGGTTCCAGCTGCACCCAGGTTGCGGTAGCTGCCGCACTGTCCCCATTGAAAGACACTGCCTAATTCTTGGTCTAAGTCTTTCATTTCAGACTGTTAGTCCTTTATTCCCAGCTAACGTTGTTTTAAGTACTGTGTTTTGCAGGGGCTTTTCATGAAACTCCTTCAGTGACCTACTTTGAGTTTAAAATAACCTTATTACTAACACAGTAATGATAGTTAGCCTTCCTACATACTATTTGTCTTCAAGGCATTGCTCCAACTTTAGGTAATCTTCACAGTGTTGAGAGGCAGGTGCTCACTGCAGTATTTTGAGACAATTCTGTTAAAAATGGAGATGGTGCAAAAAAATTGGTTGATTTTTAGGCCTGTTTTCCACCTGATTTTTTTTTAAAGTCTAATATTGAATTCTGTTGGAAAAATGAGGTCATTAAAGGACAAGGAGATAATGGCTCTCCAACATTTACCCAGGAGAAATTTTCATGTATGAGCAGCTAGACTAAGCATAAAGCATCTGCTCAGCCTTTACTGGCACCAAGACCGTTCTCTGCCTTTCAATCCATCAGAGGCTCTTTTGGCTAATTTGACATAATGAAGCAGGCAAGAACGAGCTGAAAGCCCAGGAGAGTATTTCCAAGAACCCACTGGCTCCAAAATATTTGAGAATGTAGCTAAGTCCTGACCAGGTGAAAAAATTGAGTGTTGTCCTTTGGCTACTTGTTCTTCCCAAGGTCCCTAGCTAAGTTCTAGACTAAACCACATACCTTATTTATGGGATGTACTCGGATCCATTGCACATAAACCTTCCCCGGTCACCTCTGAGCTGAACGCCAGGTCTTGCCAGCCTCCGTGCTCTTTTGGAAAGAAGTTAGAAAACATGCAGAGGAAAGCAACTGCTATATTTTTCTGTTGTGCCATCACTGCAGTTAGGTCTGAGTAATTCCCTGAGCAGCCAAAAATCCCTTTGTTGTTCAGTTTTTGGATGATGGCAAAGCATTTGATATGCTACCATAAGTTTTAGCCTAGAGACGGGATTGAATGTCAAGCCAAATAGGATTCTGTATGTAATTAATGATTCATATGAATAGACATCATATTGGTACATTTTAAACAGCCGTAGGACCTGAGCCTCACGGAGGAGTACTTGAACGGGAAAGAAGTGAGAGGAAGAGCTCCCCTGAGCTTGGTGTTGGTTGATTAGGCTCTCCAGTTTGAAGCAACAGGTCATCTATTAACCCAAAAGAGGTTTTTTATGCCTCTATTGCAAAGAAAGAAATCTCGGTTTTGTGTATTTTCTGTATACCCTGCCTGAGGGCATGGGCTGATCTTAGGAAAGATTTAGAACTGGGGGAGCTCATCTTTCCAAATTGAAGTTAAGGTATTGACATACTCCCACAGCAGTAAGCCGGCTTTCCTCCGCGCCTGTATTTCATTTGAATTCCCTGGAGGTGAAACTTAGATAAGGAATAATATGCTTTGTGATTCACTGCTGCTTGTGTGTGGAGGAGAAAGTAGTGATGTGAAGGGCCCTGCACGGCACTGCTCAGCTTCTCTCTGCGCCAGCGAGTACATGGGGCTCCCAGGAGCATCTACCTGAACCAGCTGCAACGGGAAGGCCAGACCAATCTTATTCCATTTGCTCAGCAGAGACTCCGTAATGACTCCTTACTAACAAAAAATCCTTATTGCATCTTTAAATGCTTCTCGGGGAGGTCGGCACAACACAGGAGCAGCCAGTACTTGCTGCAAATGCGGGTGCGTTTGGGATTTTCCTGCCTTTTACTTGATCAATCATATCCATTTTAATTCTTCCAATCTCCTCCTGGTCCTTTGCCACCAGCCACTGTGGGAGGTGGACCTCAATATGACTCACCCCGCACTCATGGGGAAGGAAATCGATGGACGAAGCGATTCTTGTTTTGGGGAGCCAGGAAGTTGTTATCCATCTCATGATGTTTTCCAAGTTTTCATCCAAATGAAAACATTTTTGGCTTGTCAAACTGAAGGCAGAAGTCAGCTCAGGGCAACTCAGTTAATTCATTTTCACTAAAAAGAAATCCTTTCGAAACGATCTTTGCACGGAGAAGACTGAGGTGAAAAATTACATGGACTTGAAGAATAAAAGTTGTTTCAAAATGAAAATCAAGGTTGCACTTTGTTCAAACACAATATTGCAGCATCTACAAACCTACCTTTTCACTATTTTTGTTGGAAAAGCTTTTTACTGCAGGTTTCAGGTTGCATTAATCAGTTGAAAAAAATCCCAAGACGATTTAGCTGGCCTTTGTCTCATTAAGTTTAACAAGAGATGGAATAAGTGGACAAATCAGGAGGGGACATATGTGAGGGCGCCTTGCCCGGGCCTCTGGGAACTTGGCCCATGCACACTTCCAAAACTGACTGTTTCACTCTATGGCATTTGTCATGAATTGAAAGATTATCTCAAAAGAAGGGAACTTGATGCTTTGCAGTTCAGCTGCTTGAAGACATCCATCACTGCAGGATTCCCACTCACGGCCATGGCGGCTGGTGTTGCCCCTTGCGTGGGCACGGGACGTACCCCAGCCCTTGGCATGGCAGAGACCCCCTGGACTGCTCTGTGCGTGGAGGGAGGAGGCAGGCTGTGCGAGCCATAGGTGACCACCCTGCTAACCTATGGCCTGGTTTCTTCAGGCAGGCCCTGTGCTATACCTTCAGAAAGGCTTACGCTGGATATGTCACTGTGCTTGAAAACAGAATATGGCACTGTGGCTCATTCCATAGAAACCTAGCTAAACTATAAACCTGTGTTTTAGTCCTAAAAGACAAAGAAATACTTAAATGTGCTTGCTGGAAAGTTTATTTCTCTGTTCCCAGAGCTGAAGCAAGTAGCATGGCATCACATAACCCTTCTGCTATTCTGTGCATTCAGTTTGTCCTCACTTTGCTCTGCCAGTAACTTAAAATGGAAAATACCTGCAGGAGACCCTGTATTTTCAGTTGTGCCATGGAGTATTGAGTGCATTGGAAGGCCGACCTCTGAGACTTCCAGTAATATCGATAAATTGTCCCTCTTTGAAAGACCTATTAGCACCACATTCTCATCCTTGAAGAGTTGTTTGAGTGGTTTCTATCTAATGAAAATTACAGCACCCCGTAGAGCTTAATGAAAACACCTGGCGCCTGCCTGGAACTGCTTTTATTGTAGCCAAATATCTCAAAGTATATTTACAAAGATGGGTTAACACTGAATTTTCCTTGACAGAGAAATCGTCAGGGAGTGAAGGCAAGATGTATGAAGCCAGGCTTTCTTCTCTGCTCGGTAAAAAGCAGCAGTTGTTTGTTCAATGAAGGAGAGCTAGGGTGCAGCCACGTGCCTTGAGGCATTCACCCACAGAACAGCTTGTACCAAAATGGATCAGCAACCATCTGCCCCACCGCCTCTCTGGGTGGCACCTGGGAACCTTTGGGAAATGTACCCTACTCTGTAGGACGGTCTTGGTTTCAGGACAAGAAACCTGCTCATGCTTGCAGGAAGGGAACCAAATCCCTGCTGCATGGGAGGCCTGAGGCCTTTCTGCTCCCAAAACCAGGGTTTGCAGAACCAAAAAGGCAAAGCAGAGTTGCCATCCTCTCAGAGCACGACACAGACATGCTGGGAAAGAGCGTGTACCTCTCTGGTGCTCAGCAGGAGCTAAGCATGTCCGACATCCATGTCAAAACCTACCTCCCCTCGCACAGTGAAGCCAAGCGCCTGATGTCCTGGCTCTCCAGGAGCAAGAAGGAGAGGGAGGGAGGTACCCGTCACCTCCGCACCCTCCTGCTGGCAGCATCGCCCAGGGACCTGGTGTCAGAGGACACCAAAAGCTGCAGAGACGCCTTCAGCCTGCTCGAGGCAGAAATCCCAGAGAGCCTTTATGGGAGAGAGATCGCTCTGAGACAAGCACAGAAGAAACAACATTAATTTAAACAGAAAATGAAATTAAACAGAAAATTTGAAATGAAGGGGATTGTTGGCTGTCTCACCAGGAAATTACTGTCCCTTAATGTAGTTAAGCAGCCGGGCCCCAGGGCAGCTGGGCAGATCGCCTTAGACGACCAGAGCACAAGGAGTTTTGTAAAGGGGGATGCTCAGGATGAGTCCAGGCACTTGTAAAGGGGTAATATAAGCAGGCACAGCTGGACAGTGAGCTATTGAATGCTTAGAGGTGGGAGACACCTCCAAAGCATCAGATCAGCCTCCTTCTGTTCTTTTGCAGGGAGAGGGCTGATGTTCCAGCATCAGCACTTGACAGTCCCTGCACAGCCCCAGGAGGCCCTGGCGTATGCGGTCCCCTCTGTCCTGGGGAAAAGTTGGCATCTCCCCGCAACCCTCCTTGAGCCTGGATGCAGTCGGGGGGTTTTCTGAGCCTCGAGGACAAGCTTCAGACACATCTAAAATCAGGATGGTTTCCCCTCTGCAAACATGTCTCAGCAGTGCCTGTCCTCGCCTTCTTTGCAATCAGCTCCCCTCCCCAGTGCTTGCTCAGACTGGCACTTTTGGGGCGATTGGCTGGTGGTCAATGCGTGTGCCGTATCTCCAGGGAAAGGGCTGCAGAATGAGCTTTTCTCAGCCAAAAAGGGAAGGAGCTAGCACAAGGCAGCACTTTGCACTATCACTTTGCCAGGTTCATCCTCCTTCATCTCCCCACGGGCAGCAAGCATCACCTAAACTGAATCTCATGCTGACCCTCTCTGCAGGTGAGGGTCCCTCCGACTCTTCAGCTCTTCAGCAATTTTAGCTTTGAAATCACGCAATGGAGCATGGCTGCTGAAAGAAAAGGGCTTTCCTCACTCCTTCCTGGGAAGGCTGAAAAAGTTGAAGGCAATGGAGAGAGGGCATGAAAAGGCCCCTGAGTGGAAATAACCATAAAGAGAAATAAATGGGTATAAAAAAAGAGCTAGCTCTGTTCATCCAAACTTGCAGCACAGCCCAAGCTCAGAAATTCTCCAAGGACAGACTGGATTAGCGATAACCTTCAGGAACATGGAATAAAGTGTATAATTGAAAACAGCATCATCTTCATCACAGATAGAGAACAGAGCAGAGTTAACTCAGCTGGTAAAAATGTCAGCTAAAATATCTCCTCCTTTTCATCTGTAGGTTGATGTTTAATGCATATTTCCTATTAGAAATGGCACGTAAGTTGGAAAAGGTCTTCTGGCAGGTTCCAAGCTTTCTGTAATTCTTGAACACCTTTCACCAGTTTAAAGCTATGTTCATATTTATGCTAATAATCCCTCTTAAATACCAATTTAAACACAAATTCCCGAAGCTGAAATCGATTAGATATTTTTGTAAATGAGTGCTGAAGATCTGAGAACTTGCATAGCACATATCGTAGTATGAGAAATAGCAGCAACCTAATAATACTATCTGCTTAGTAAACATAATGGAAATGAGCAGAGAGCATTGAATACTTAATACAGATCCTTTGGAAGTGTTAAAGACTGCCTTAAAACTGTGGGTAAGGAGGTGTGGGCTTGGCAGCTTCTTTTAAACGCGGTAAAACATAAGATGTTAAATTATGCATTTCAAGATCCAGAGAAGTCAGTGAAAACATCTTCAAAAGAAAGACTTGGGTGTCAAGATTCCCTGTTTGCTGCCTTCTGCCTATACGCAGGCAAAATATATCTTCATCCCGGCCTTATGTTTGGTGGAAATTTGGATTTATCATACCTTTTGCTGAGTTCATGTTGGAAGGCAATTAGTGAGAGAGCTTGAGCAGAGGCCATCAATATTGCTCTGCTTGATTAAAAAACCCATCTGGAGCTGGCAGTGAACTAGCCTGCTATTGGCAGGGGTTATTTAGTGCATCACTGTTCCTCTGCAAAACCCTGCGTTTCCTCCATTATCACAGAGTGAGATCCCTGTGGGCGGAAACTTGGGAGATGGTTTAAAAAGTGAATATGAAAAGGTGTGAGACCATGACACTTGTCAAAGAGATCAGCCCTAGAGGCTGCTGGCTCCCTGGGTTTTGGCACAACAGATCCAAACAAGGGGCTTCAGCATCCACTGGGGTTTAGCTCGTCATTTACTCCTTCATCTGCTTATCATGATAATCAAGGGTGAAGAACCTGTGCCTCCTGTGTTGTAACCCCAGTGGTCTAAGGACATGAACAGGACAAGACCTGTGGGGAGAGGTAACGGCTTGGTTTACATCATCTCTAATAGCTGGAAAAAGGGGCAACATGAGCTCTTTTTAAGCTCTGAAATCTTACCGGTGTAGGGCTGTGTGGGCTGAGCGCTGCAAAGGGAACAAAGAAAGGTAGAAACAAAACCTACCTTAAATGAGCCTTTATTCCCACGTTGTTCCTTTACTGGGTCCAGTTTGGAGCTAAATCTTCAGCCCAGAGAAGAAAGAGTTGCAGATCTGAAAGCATGCCTGCTTGTTCCAGCTGGACCATCTGCTCCAGTAAAGGTATTGCCTCTCCTTACTGGCTTTCTCCTCATCACAGTTTTGCACATGTGCAGAAATCAGTCTAAAATCTCTTGCCCCATTCCTTTCGATGGGAATTTCATACCTGGTCAAAGGGAAGTTGAGTCACGCATGATGCACACGGGAACCTGTTGCTTATGGCTAGAGAACGGAGGCACAGGCTGGCCAGGAGTTTTGCCCAGTGTTATGTACTGGGCCTAGGGCAAAGCTGGGAATTGAATGTGTTTTCCCAGAGCCTGCTGTTGGGATTTAGGCACACCATCCTCACACAGATCGTAGCTCTCGCTAGTGATTTGGCATGTTGCATGTTCTTTCCCTCTCGTTCCTCTTGTTCCTATTGTAGCTGCAGGAGAAAAGCCACAGTGAAACGTCTCTAGCTGCAATTTGTTTCACCAGTTTATTAGCATGACACGAGACTGGGGGATCACTGGAGCTCCACGTTTCCCAGCCAAAGCAGGTAGCAGAGAGGTGGTGGTGGTCAGCATTTTAAAAGGTCAGTCAAGAGCCAAAGGTCTATTTGCCCTGGCAGGGAGTAATTAGTGACTGAGCAGGTCTATGGTTGAGGAGGAGAAAAGGGAAAATAAGATGAAGTAAAGAAGTTAGACACAGTGGATACAGTCTCACCAGTACTGGTTTTAGATGCATTTCCAATTTTCATTCAAAACAATGGATTCCAAAGAAAGCTACTCCCAGGAGTGGAGCCCTTCAAAGCTGAAATGCTTTATCTTGGGTGAATCACTGAGTCATTAACAAAGGAAACCAGCTTGATTGCTTATTTTTAAACCTGCTTTTCTCAGACTCCTCTGGAAGTGGAATTTCACAGCTCCCGCAGCCCAGCCTTTGCTCACTGCTTGCAGCCACCTGCCTCGCAGAGCTGTGTAGCAGCCCCTCAATCACCTTCCTGTGCTCAGATGCTTGGAAAGGGCTGCATTACCATTCACAGCAATATATGGGCCATCTTTCACCAGTGCTAGGGCATTATTAAGTCCTTTCCAGCTCGAGGCTGGTACATTTCCTTTCAAGGTTCAGAACATGAAGATAAAGAACTGTGGAAAAACTCCTTCAATCACTGCTGGGACAAAGCCCTTGCATTTGTTCAAATACTTGGACACAGATTTAGCTCTAACAGGGCATGGCTACTGTTCAAGTCACTCAGTTTGGATGCAGGATGCTATCAGTCCTAGCGACTTCAGGCTCAACTCTGCTTCTTTGACCAGTGGGATGCAGCTGCGAGGACAGATGTGTCTCCTGTGTGTTATTAGTTGCCACAGTCCTTCCCTGTATTATTATTTGTATATTAATGTGGTTTTTAACGGGCAGTATTTTAATATGTCTCATGCTTTAGACTGTCATGTGAACCTGTCGGAGACTACCAGAGCTGAGAGAGTGTGCTGCAAATTAAAAAGAGACTATTTTCTTCCCAGGGCATCTCTAACTGACCATGAGCCATTTCCTGCTCACTTTCAATGTCCCTTGGCCATTTGAAGCTCAAATATCTTAATAAAGGCTTGAGATTTCAGGGAATCCTTGTGTGGAGCAGAAGTGAGAGTCCTTGATGTGCCCTGGCACAGATGCTGGTCCCCATGCCCAGCACCAGGAGGGATTCTCTCTCCAGCTATCACTTGTTTGTGGACGTGATGGACAGGGTGGTGTGCCATTACAAGAACACTCTTTTCAAACACAGGATTTCAGTTTTTTTCATCTCTCAGTCTATAGCACACAGAGCCATAAAGGGTCACGCTGCAGCTTGGAGCTTGTGCCCAGAGGAAGAGTATCACTGTCATCCTTCTGTTATCACCCTTCTCAGTGTTTGTTTTCACTAAATGCTGATAAAGAGAAGAGAATCCCGGTACCACAGAACAACTGACTTTACAGAGCACTTCGGTCTTGTAAAGAAGTAGGAGAAGCAGACGTAGAGCCTGATACACAGTGGCTGCACTTCTGCGTTCCTGCCTTTGTGTGCTGGTTTGGATTGGATCTTTGGCTGTGTTGGGAGAAGAGTTAAATGTTTCCACCTTGCGAACCCCGCAGAGATGGGATGGCTCCCAGTACACACCAGCGTGGAAATCAAAGCCTGATCGCACAAGACTGTCTCCCAAGGAAGGGAGTGGAGCACACGCACTGCGAGGGCTGTTTAATAATAGAGCTGAGATGACAGTGCAGGATGTCATGTGGAGGGATCTTCTGCACTGGAGAATGATGGAAAGAGAACTGGCTAAGCCTTTTCCCCACCATCTGTTATTAAAGCATCTCAGTTTTGCCAAGATCCTTCAGTTATCTGCAGAAGCCTCCCCACAATGCTGCTTTTCTCTCCTTGAGGGTGCCGAGTATCCTGCAGGGCTTAAAATCTGTCTGGACCCTTCCACTTTGCCCAAGATCATTCAAAAAAATGCTATAATAGGAGCTCTGTACCAAGCCAGGGCATTGGTCCTGCTGCCCAAGGACACTGAAACACAGCATGTCGTGTGTCACAGGTGAGGGCACTCAGGTGTCGAAGGAATGCAAAATATGATTTAAAAAAAAAAGGTTTGAGTTAACATTTTAGCTGGAAAAATTACCTGGAAAATAAATATCTGTTCTTCACCTTTAATCAATTTTTAAAAGAATAAACGGACCCCTCAAGTCATTGGGTCCTGTACCTCCCATGTTGGTTTGTGAACTCAGATGTCAAATCATTTCCCTGGGTCAGATGTCACCTTGCCTGGCAATGCTATGGTGAAATAAAACAGCTGACTGTTTTTGTTAGACAGCTAACGTTATTGTTAGACCATGTTCATGTAATTTTTACCCCTAGATAGAAATAAGTCTGTTGTTATTCTTTACCTTTGTGGGTCAGGCCAAGTTCATCCCACGTAGGAAGACCATTACAGACAGACCTATTAAAAATTATTTTCACCTGAAGTTTAGCACTTTAAGACACAGATAGTCAATATGTTAGAGTTTGGGAGAATTAGGGAGCATACTGTTAATAGAAATTGAACTCTTGCTTCAAACTACCAGAAGGAAAGTACCTGGATAATTTCCCCCTGACATTTCCTATGCTCCCATCAGCTCCCACTTTCATTTTTCTTTAGTTTTCTGTCCTGGTTTCAGCTGGGTTAGAGTTACTTTTCTTCCTAGTAGCTGGCATAGTGCTGTGTTTTCGATTTAGTAGGAGAAGAATGCTGATAACACACTGATGTTTTAGTTGTTGCTAAGTAGTGCTTACACCAGTCAAGGACTTTCTTTTTCAGCTTCCCATGCTCTGCCGGGTGCACAAGAAGCTGGGAGGGGGCACAGCC
>VYZW01047386.1:2629-19518 GCA_013401315.1 Balaeniceps rex
TTTTTTTTGGGGGGGGGGGGCTTGCTTCAATCCCTGCCCTGCAATGCCAGTTTCAGTTAAGAGGCAGGACTACCCCAGCTCCTGGGTAAAGATGGAACAGGACAGGCTTCAAGCAGATGACTGCCAGTTTGACCGAGGGAGGATTTTGGAAGGGAGAGTGGTTGTGAAAGCTATTATGGTCATCGAGAGGGTAGGGGCTGAGAAGGGGTTTGGGATGTGGCTTTGCTGGAAATTGACAAGTCAACTTGACAAGGAAAAGAGCTGATTTAATCTTAGTGTAAATAGTTTTTGCTGTCTGCTTCCCCTCTCAGTAACTGTGAGGTAATTCGCTTGACTAATGTGTTACAGGTTTCTTGCTCTTATTTACTTCAGGATCCACCGCGTTTTAAAAAGAAAATGAAGCAATATCTAACTGCCTGTATTTGAGATGGGCCTGTTCTCGACACATCCAGCATCCGCTACACCACTGTGTCCAGCCCAGTACGCAACAGCCATCCACTAAAGGCACCTGCCAGACGCTGCCCTGTCTCATCTGGCAAATGGGTGGCCTGGGCTTCTGCCTTTCCTTGGTCTGAGGAGATTCAAAGTACAAAATTATCCCTTTAAATACAAGGTTATAAACCAGGCTCAGCAAGTTGGGAGGAGCTACCCTTCTGCTGCATGGGAGGGCACCCACTTTTCCAGGAAAATGAGATTCATGGGGACCAGAAGGCAAAAAGGAATATAAAAGAAAGCCTAAATCTCTGGCCCTGTGGTTAGGGCACCAAGCTGTGAGGAAAGATGTCATTTCTGACCTCCCTTCTTCCAAGATCTGCTGCAAAGCTCAAGCCTGTTGCTGAGGAGGCACCTGTGCCAGGACCTGTTGCCCTTTGTACCACTCTGGAGTGGATGCTCAGGGGTGACAGCACTGTCAGGGACCTCTCCTACAGCAGGGTCACATACTCTGTACCTACAGTGGCACCACTAATGAGGTCAGAAAACCATCCCAGGCTTACAGCGAGGGCTATACTCAGCTCTTCTACTGCTGTGCTGTGGTAAACTGTTTTTACCCTTCTGAGGAGTTCAGGGACAGAGTTAGTGGGAGCCCAGCAACTTACTAAAGCAAAAGTTTCCAAATATTTTTGTTTGGGTACCACCATTGCCAGTGGCAGCAGCATCAATGTCTCCTGCTTACCCTCATACACCCTGCGGCAAAGTCTGGGAGGTGTTGGAGCACCACACTGAGGTGGCTTGTGTACCACGAGTGGTACGTCTACCATAGTTCAGGAACTTCTATATTACAGGAAACCAGTCCAGGTTTGGCATCCTGTGACTCAGATTCCCTTGGAAAGGAGTCAGAGTCCCTCACTGAACCGCTGTGAGTCACCGCACCAGCCTCAAGCCTCAGGAAAGGCTTCTATGGAGACCATGGACAAACTTGCAATAATTCTGGAAGCCTAGCAACAGATTTTAGAGGATGCCATTGCAAATTATCGTATTCCTCCTCAGCCACAACATGTGTTAAATTTGTGTTGCCCTCTATTGCAGGTTTAGTCCTTTCTATTTTCAGTTTCTCTGCTGAAATAAAATGAATACGGCGGGATGGAAAAATTTTGAATCACCCCAAAGCTCCTAACCAATCTCCCCCTGATTAGAAGACAGCGGAAGTGCCCTTTGGTCATGTCCCTAAGGCACATATGCATGGCTGAAAGTCAGCCTAGATGGTATCAGACTCTGTGTTCACGGCACTCTGGTAAAACTGCGCTTCAGCACCAGCCTCTGTTTGGGGCTTGGAAGAGAATTTGTTATGTCTCTTTGTATCTCTCTGTGCTGGAGGCCTTACCTTTGCCATCCTGCGTCTGTACTGGAGCTTTGAGTTTTCTGGGTGGCAAGAAGTGCGCTGCTTGAGGACAATGAATTCGCTTTTAAATCTTGTACCTGCTGGCTGCATAAGATGGCGCAGTCCATTACAAAATTTTAATTATACTCTCTGTTATAGTGCTGGAACTAGGTTTAAAACTGTACCTAGCCTCTTTACACTGGAGAAAGGAATGATGTACTCTTGGTTCTGCTGTTCAAAATAAATTGTTTAGGGAGGTGCAAAGTTTGATAATCATGTATGGATGCATTTGAGTTTGAACAAATAGTGAATGCAGCTGATTTGCTGGTGATATCTGTCCCTCTTCTGGCCTGATCTGAGATAACTGGGAAAAGATCTGGTTTGCCCAGTGTACAATTCCTAAAGAAATATGGCCCTGGGACAGTAGAAATCCAGGCAAACCACCTGGGAAAGAATGGGCTTGCTCAAGCTTTTTCTGAAATACTTCACATCCTTGTAATTAGCTAACACTCCTACTGCAATTTTCAGAGATGAGAGCACTGGGAAGACTGAATTACTGGAGTCCAAAGAATCAAAAAAACTTTTGCGGAAGAAGGTTATGCTAGACAGAGGAAGGTTTTTTTTCATTTAAATTATTGCATATCCTGTGTATCAGACATACCAGTGGGACTAATTACACTGCAGATGTTAACACTTTCCTTTCCTTGTACAAATGAGCTCAAATCACATAAAATGTGCATTGCTAACTCCCACTGCTGGCTTCAACAGAGCAGAAACGCAGTGTGACTCTATATCAACCACTTCATCACTGGGGGGAATAACTGTTCTTGGGATATCTTACAGAAATGGATGTCATCTTGGAGCTTATGTAATATAAACCAGGTTGTCCACAGCTTTCTGAAAAAAAAAACCAAAAAAACCCAAACCCGAAAACCAAAAGCATTGATGTCTCAAGTAACATAATGTTGAGGTCAGCTAGTAGAGAATGAAATTTACCCAAGGACAAAATGTTAGATAAAGCAGAAACTTATCACTTGCAAAGAAATACTTCAGCAGCAGAGCATGGAATTTGATGCAAACTAAAAGAGCATATGAAGTTTAAATGAACTATGCTCATTTGCATGGAAAAAAACACACCTCTTTGCCAAAATATTCCTGCCTCCACATGAAGATCCTTACCCACTGGGCCTGTACAGTGAAATTATGGAACATTGTGTCTTTAAATCAAGGCAAAGAGACTAAGAACCAATGATGGTACAATATGCTGATACAAAGGAGTGATATACAGCAACATAAGTATAAATATGTTAAAATATTACTGCAAGGGTGTGCTAGCTTTGTAGAATTACCACCTAGCACCTACCTCTGTGCAGAAATGAAATAAAATTGATATCTTGACTCAGTGTGTGAATTGTATTATTGCACACCGGTTAACAAACTCCCTTTATGAGACAACAGCATGACCCCAGACCCCTTGCCCCCATATACTGCAAGATCAGAACACATTGCAGCCAAAATAGCCTGATTCAAATGGGAGAGGTGGGGTGGTGTTATGACACCAAACACTCATGACTTCAGAGGAAAGTCAGCTAATGGATTGGGTGGTAAAGACTGTATTTTTATTAAGTCAACAAATTTGGCTGCAGATCTCAAGTTCCAGAGGACAGGACTTGGACTGATATGCTGTTCACATGGAGGAGAGAAGGGTTTTCATTTGTTTGGACACTTCTCAGTATGTGTAAAGGGCAAAGCAAACAAACTTGGGAAGATCAGAAAACACCTTGAGGAAGATGGCACCAATTTTTAGACATACTCACTAGCTGGCTCTAAGTCTTATCAGGAGATAGAATGACTTGCAGACTCCATAGCTTCGTCATCTGAGGGCATAGATATCTGTAGCTATGTAGCTGGGAAAACAGCTGGTGACAGCTGTCCAGATTCAGCACTTGATGAAAGTTGCATTCACATATGCTTCTTGAAGCTATGTTGCATTCACAACAGCTTCTTGACATGTAGCTCCTTGAATAAAGAAAGTGTGAAGATTCCTGCAACATCCAGAATGAATCCTTTGCAATGACAATTTGCCAAAGCGTCATCCATGCCAAAATAAAGCTTATGAAAAATGGACATTTTTGGCAACAAAGACATGATGGTGAACCCAAAGTATTACAAGAAAAAGACCTACCTACAAGAAAAAGCCATGTAGAGCTTAATATCAGCATCCACAAAAATCACAGAGTTGTAGATATTTCAGCAAGAGTGCAACTGTTCCATTGCTGAAAAGGTGTCAAAGGCAGTGCTTTGGGAAATGGAGGAAATGGATCTATTGAGAAACATCACATGACTTTTAAAACAGAAAAAGCAATTAACCAGAAACTTCTTTTGGCCCAAAGGACTTGGATCAATATGTAAAAAGAAAATATTTCCCACTATTAATAAGAAGACAAATTTTGAGGACTTCGTAGATTGCAAACACCTTCCTAAAGCCCCATCTTTAAAAACAGAACATACATTGATTTTAGCCCTCATTTTGGAAGATGGTTTTCTCAGACCTGTAATATATAGCAGATTTTGATGGTATAAGAAATGACACTTTACGTAGATGATGGTTTTGTTGGGGTGTGTGGATGACAAGAATTTCAAAGCCATCCTGAAAACAGCTAGAAGAGCAGTGCTAAGGCTGAATCACAACACAAAATACTTACATGGGGATTATAGTGCTGGGGAGAGAAGTTAACCTGAATATGTTCTTAGACATGCTTGGCTGAGCCACCACCTTTAACATGAAAAAAGGGAGTAGAGGGTTTTCTGTGTAAAGCAAACTATGTGAAGAATGTTTGCCTAACCTGGATTCTCAAACCAGCAACTTGAGAGCTGTACTTGTGCACAGGTAGTTACAGGATGTTAACTCTTGGTAGAGATTTAGAAGATGAAGAATTAGGTCAGTTAGGACCAGGCTGATGATGAGCACAGAGCTGGGCATGTCCACATGCCTTAGGAGGCTGGCACTGGGAGAGTGAAGAGTTTTTTCTGCCCCCTGCCTGACCCAGTGGTACTGATATCTCAAGGCCTCTGGATCCTGTGCCAGGTCTGAGGCTTACAGAGCATTTCCGGCCAGGTTAGTTAAGAAGTCCGTGGCAAAGGTCTGAAGTTCTGTGAAGACCCCTTGTTAAAAGTTGTTCACCTGGTAAAGGTCATGTGAGTAAACATAGCTCTAAAAAGCTTCTTTTCTTTGCTCATGCAGAAGAAGAGGTGCACAGTGCTGCTAAGGAGCAGAGCAATGAAAGCAGATCTCAGGTGAATCGCTAGTTCTGAGTGACTAAGAACGGCCAGTCCATCATTGCTACTATTGAATAAGGGTGTTATTCAAACAAGCTGTAAAAAACTTTTTATTTATGAAGGAAGTTTATGCGCCTAGCAAACACCCAGCATTTCTTACCACTTTTTTGAGCCTAATTGATGTATCTGTCCATGTACCAGACCCTGCTCCACAATTTGGTTGGGGGCCCAGCTGCAGTAGAGAGGAGCCAGAGGACGAGGCACAGCAGCCCTCTTGCTCATTTTTACGTCGAAACCCATTTCACAGAAATGGGTCTCAAGTAAGGAGCTAGATCAGAGTTTTTTTACAGTAAGTTTGGGTTAGACCCAGAGCATCAGACTGAAAGTCCCATTCATCAGACCAAATCGGCACAAAATGGATGCGACTCATTGTCTATGCATGTTGAAGAAGTCAGGAGGGAAATGAGTTTCCCTGTCAACAATTTAAGTCAAAGGCTTATTGTAACATAATTAGACAACTGAAAAAAGAGGTGCAATTACATAAGATAATTTAATGGATTTCTGACAGATCTCCAATGCTTGTGTATGAATCTGTACCCACCTAAGGAGGAGAAGCAAGCTCTGCCCACCCTAAAACTTGGACCTCGGAGGGTTGACTAGTTTTTAGGAAGCATGCAAGATAAAAAGTAAGACATTTCAAACATACTCTTCTTTATTATTGCCCTTAATAAACAAACCTCTCTTTTGGATGATTTTTCCAGGTACCTGTTGGTGACAACTACTGAGATATATTGTGACATATTATTGTGATCTGTTCCTCCAGGATGGGTGCCATCGGGAAGTCAGAGGATGCCCAGGGACGGTCTGCAAGGGGCTCCTGTTCTGCTGCCTGCTGCCAGTTCAAAGCATGGCAGCAGCCCGAAGGAGGAGAGAAAGGGGATCAGTGAGACCTCATCCTGTGACTTGCAGCTGGTTCCAGAGGAGTCTTAACTGCACGCTTGGATGTTTTATTTTCTGCATCCTTAATATAGGTAACAATGACTTGCAGAGTGTATAAACATATGTCTAAGTAATTCACGGTGATCAGACAGACCCGTGTAGCTATCACTTTAATACTTTAGGAGAAAATAAGATTCGCTACATTTCAAACAAGTCTATGCTTAGCTCACACCATTCTTCTTAACAAAATAGCAGGAATTGTTTCAAGTGAGAAACGAAATACCTACCACCAGAAAGAGCATAATAAGCTTGTTTAGCTTCTTTTATACGGAGGCAAAGTTTGTACCTGGATCACAAGGCTGCTGCTGCTGCTGCTGCTGCTGCTGCTGCTGCTGCTGAGCAGCCTCAGGGTGTCAGTGTGATGCAGGGAAAGAGCTCGGTCTCATCCCCGGGACCCGGCTCTAAGCCTGGCAGCCTTCGGCAGCAGAGCCTGTGCCAAATGGGACCCGACGGGGCCTGTGTAGTACCCAGCATAGGATGTATTTGCTGTTTCAGGAGTTGTTAGTCTGATACTGGTTCAGGGGGTGTATTAAGTGCTAGCTAGGTTAAATATTAGAATATATTGCCGTACTTCCTACACCATCTGTTAGCACCATGTAACAGAAATTGCATGCTCCAAATTTGCCTCATTAAAAAAGCAATCTTTATCTAAATGCACCCATGACATAAAATGACAGGCTGACTTTTTCCTCCTCCTTGTTTTGGGGAAGCAGGCAGACAAAATACAGGTGCCAGTGCACAATTTTTTATTTTCTGACTAAGGGACAGGCTGTTTCTGTGGAATCCTACTAGCCCACAAGTTTCTTGGTGTGGATATACAGAGTACAAAAAAATTCAAAGACTGGTTTAATGAAGTCTAATAAATAATCTTAGAGAGATCTTAGACAAAACTGTTAACTATTTGGAACAAGAACCTGTTGCCTCTTACAATCAGCAGTCACCATACAGCACAAGGAGACTTTATCAGCCAGCATTAGGGTTGCTTGTTTGGCTCTGATTTTTGCTGAGAGGGCCATCATATATGTCTGTGTGTGGTTGCTAGCAAATATACACATTGTTTCTAAACAAGGTCTGTGGAGAGTTCCATGCAGGAGCCAAAGAAAATGTTAAATAAATAGTCTCTGATTTGCTTTTCAACTGCATGAAATTAAAGCACTCCTCAGGGTAGAAGAGTCTTGCTTGATTTCTGCATGTAGAAAGTCTATTAATTCTTCATACAGAAAACAAGCTTTTACCCAGAGAGTCCTTGGACTCTAAAGGCTGGCTGTACTTCCAAGCTTTGCCATGCTCATTATATACTTGCAGAAGTCAGAAAAGCCAGAACTAAAATTCCCAGTTGTATACAGTTTTCCAAAGGGTAAGGTGAGCATACTCACATTTGTAGAGTGGAATATTGTATAAGATGACACATTTGTATTATAACTGCATCCTCATGAGAATAACTACATAATACAGAAAGCTACGATGGAGATGTGTGCATGCGTGCTTGCGTGCATGCATGTGTGTGTGTGTAAAGTTAGACCTTACACTAGATGTATCCTGTGTTGACTAGCTCTAAGAGTCTCGTGCTCTGGCTGTTAAGTCAAGGTGGGTAACATTGCCAATTCTTCTCTAACAGCATTTTGTTGGGTATCTAATCAAATAACTGTAAAATAAAGTGGCACTTCTACAGTGCTGTTTATTACTGTTATGGAACATAAGCACGAGGAGCAATGCTGAGCCTATAACACAGCAAGCAAAGCCAAACATTGCCTTCCCTTGCAATGCTGACCCCAGGTGGCTTCTCATAGGCATTATCAGTGCTGGGATCCATTCGGGATCACTGGCTGGGGCATGTTCTGATCTATGTAGTGCTTTCCAAAGTGGCTACTTATTGGCTATGGAGCTGTGGCTGGAAGGATTAATGGAAGGAAAGAAACATTTCATTTCTATGCCATCTAATAAAAATGTTTGGAGTCACACGTAGAAGAAAATCCTCAGCTGAGCAGATTCCCCCAGGTGGGCAACTACAGCTACGATGCTGATGGGAAAAACCCATTGAGAGACACTCATGGCTGTTCCCAAGATAAGATAAGCTGGCCTTCTTCATTAACTCCTACCACGTTAGATTTCAAAAGCTTGATCAACTTATTGACCTTGGACTTTTTGATTTCAGAACAAGCCTGGAATTAGAACAATGTGTATAAATGGAAAAGGCCAAATGTGACTTTTAAATGTTTTCATTGCTCTGCATGTTTGCTCTCTTGCATACATGGTATTCTTGAGAATCAAGTCAGAACAAATACTCTTTTCCACTGAGATCAATGAACTCTAACACTGACCTTCCTTAGGGTGGCAGAAATTGGAAATTTCTGAAAATAAGTATTTTCTCAGCAAGATCATGTATTTCTACTCCCTGGCTTTACAGCATGTAGTGGTCCTCAACTGCTCTCATGCTTTTCATCAAATGCGCATTTCTCTCTTGCTCTTGATTCACAGATAAGAAGGTGCAAATTTTGCACAGTGTTATTTTTCTGTTTTGCTCTTGTTGGCTGTGAAGTTGAAACCCAGAGGGATGGTCACCTGTTTTCTGTTGTTTTACCAGTCCTCTCCTCCTGCTAGGCTCTCCACCTGGGGCTGGAGCTGTGTGGTTGCAGAGTGCCATTACAGACGTCGGCTGGGCCATACCTGTACTTGGATCAATGAATGGCTCGGCACACATGGTGTAACCAAAGCCTGAGAGTTAGGGAAAAGTAAGTTCCTTCAGAGCATGGTGTTGTGCCAAAGCACAAAGTCCATGATGAGATGATCTCTCATCAGAACACATCGAATGTCTTCTTCGGTTAAGAATAAAGACTTCTTTTTTTGATTGCATGATTTAAGAAATATGTAATGTAGAAAGCGTAATTAACACCATACCACATCACAGTGTATTAAGATTATATCTAATACCTTCACAGATGTTACGTTGCCTAAAGCTTGAACAGTATTTCGGATCTATTTTGAATTTGAGTCCATCACATTCATTGACCAGATACACTGGCTTATCACTTCCCCAGTATGTAATACTTGTGCAATTTGTGCTCCTCCAAGTGCTTATTGCCCAGCAAATGTCACAGGAGCCAGCCTGTGGCCTCTTGGGAGCCTTCCCAGGCACACAGCCTGGTGCAGTTCTCCTAATTTCCTACAGCCTCAGGACTTCGGGCCACAGGTAGTCTAAACCAGTGTGACTGCAGTTCTGTCAGTTAGCTAGGCTGACATAAGTCCTGAAAACTGGCTGAAAAGCTGGTTCTTAGCATTTAGCTCAGGAGCAGGAAAACATATTTCGTAGCTGCTGAAAGCTGTTAAATACCTGCTTTTAATAGGACTAATTTAAAACAACAAACATTTCTTTGGATTGTGCATTTCTTTCAGTGGCCTAATTAGTGGGGCCAAGTAATGAATGGAGGCACCACTGGATTCTGTTTACACTGCAGTACCGCATTAGCAACCTTTTAGTCCTGCTGCCGAGGCTGTAAAATGCTTTGTTTCTCACAGCATAAATACTATTATACTACTATTAGGGTTGGATTTACTTACCATTAAGCAAATGTAAATACTTCTGCATTTGGCACTGCCTCAATAACGGACAGGAGCTGAGGCATGCTGCCACAGTACACAGTCAGAGGTTTCTGGGGGGACTTTTGAGAATAGCCCCATATTCGCTGCTCTGGGGGTGTGGGCTCGGACTGGCACAGAGAAGAGCTGAAAAGGCCAGGGCTAGCAGCAATGGCTGCAAGCAGTTGTTCTCCAGTGCAGGAGCAACACTGGGTTGTGCGGTGGAGATGGGACCTTAGTCATGCTTCTAAACTCTGTTCAAACACTAAATGTGTTGAAGGCCTTAGTACAGTTTGGGAGCAGGTTCCTTGAAGAAATTCATGGTATTTCCTGGTTCCAGGCAGGCTGAAAAACACTGTGAGAATGTGGTGGCTTTTGGTATATCCATTTATGGGCATGAATCAAAGGAACTGCAGGGAGGAAAAAAAGTGGAAAATGAGAGGAAAAATAAGTTAACTGAGCTACTTCCTCTCTTGGATTCTTCTTGGGTTTTGGGCAAAGCTTTACACTGGTATTTCATCCCAACTTCTTGCTAACTACTTCCATATGTAGGCACAGTATAACATCAGTTAAAGCCACATTTAAGCACTGTTTTTAAAGAACTTAGGTTTTTGGTGGTGGGATGCAAAGTCAGAATGGTTGAATTATTACATGTTTAGGTAAGAATATTACTGTTCCTTCTTACACTTAATGTCCTTTTCAGTGTAATGGTACGAGTGGTTTCTTCAAGTGCGATGTCTGAAAAAGCTATGCTACATGAAAAAAATGCAAATTATCTAGTTAGAGTATGCTATTTCTAGTGGTGTCCAAAAGTCAGTTTTCTCAGCTGTGTCCCTGTCTTTGTGAGACAAACAACTGGATACTGTTCAAAGACTTATTTGTTCCTGTGTGGTTATGGATCATTAAAAGTGGCTCATTCTTGACGAGTTTCTTAACTAGTGTCTTTTAGATGTTTCTTAGTTCTGAGGAATCTGACAAATTTCCATCTGGAGAGTAGAGCCTATTTCATATGAAAGGGCTGTAATCCGTGTCTGTTGTTCACATCTGTATTGTGTTAGAAAGCTAAGTTGCAAATCCATACAAAAGTGTTATGGTACAAAAATCTGAAATATGATGGCTTACAGTTATTTCAGTAATTACTTGATACTCTGGTCTCCAGCCACCTTGAATTCCTGTTTAATGATTAATTGAGTATCATTCATTAAATGAGTATTGACTTTACAGTGGTCCCTTACCAACTGTATTATTAGTATTGCTGGAGATCCATTTTAAGGAGCTAGTCATTTGAACGAATATACTTTCATATATGAATGAAATATTTTAAAAGTACAGCAGCAAATCTGCACAATAGGATTTTAGGAGGATGAAAATATCCAAAAGAAAATTCCAAAACAAGGTATTTTGGAAGGAATGTGAACCAATGTTCTCTCCCATGTAAGTGACTTTGGACTTTTGAAATCAAGTTTTTATTCTTGCATCTATGCATCTTAGGCACAAAGAATGAAATCAGGAAACATCTTTACAGTTGAAAGGTCCACATTTTAACCATAACTTAAGTTGCCATAAATTCCACACAAGGGCTCCTTTTTCCCATGATACCTTTGAAAGAGCATCTTACAAACAGCATGATGCCTACCTACCGCTCTAAGAGACCTTAAAGTATTTAAATTTCTTTACCTTCTTCAGAGGTCTAACACTTGTGAAACAGTGTAAAACGCATGCTTCTGTCAGAAGATTACATGTGTTCCTGGAAGAAAAAGGAGTGTATATCATTATAATGCAGTGATAGCTGAGATATATGATCCTTGATATGCTCCAGGGAGCGCAGCAACTTGCTAAACAGATTTGCATATGCAGTGTACTTCCTTATTTTAATTCACAGTGGCAACAGCAAACCACCATTAAAATATTCTGACAGGAGGCCTCTTCCATCCTTCTCCACTGGCCTGTGAAGCAGTGTGATAATTTGTCAGGTGGCAGGCAGAGAAGCTGCATCATTGCATTACCAGGCAGAGGATAGGTCATGGTCCTGAGCTGTTTTGGGGAAGCCCGTATGTGGGTGTCTAATTACAGGTGGCCCTTCCTAAACCAGGGCACTGCTGCCGCTCTCTGGCCCTGCAGCCTTGTACGCCAGGCACAGCTGGTGGACAGTGCTGGGGGAGGCCACAGCGTTGTGCAGCTTCAGTGTCAGAGATACAGCCCACACCGCAGAGGACTGGGAGCAGAACCTGAGTGAATCTCATGAGCCGGTCATGAGGCTCAAGAGGTGGATGTTATAAGGAATGGCCATTCACTGTAACGACTGATATCAATTTGTAAAAGAATGCAGGGCAGAGCTGCTAATGAATGGGCTTGAGCAGCATCATAAACACCCCATCTCTTAAGGGCATTAATCCCAACCTGCCAGGTATATTGTGCTTCTTTCTGTTCTTCTGATCCCGAGAGCGTCTATAGTGATGGCTATGAATGAAGTCCATGTACGTCCTGTCCTTGCTGGAACTAGAAATGATGGTTTTCTTGTTATTTGGGGGTGGAGCCACAGTAGCGGTCGGACAACGAGTCCTTGTGGTTGTATGAGCGTTTGAAGTGTTTCCAGGGTGAACTGAACGGCTGCATCATATTCATAACCTGAAAAAAAAAATATAGAGAAAAAATGCTGGAGAGTCTCAGGGAGTGTAAGAGCCAGAGGCTACCCAAAACTATTTCATATGGGACACAGAAAGCCACTTCCTCATGCCAGGAGAATTCCTCGTATCTTTTAGAGGAAGGGGAAATGCTTCTATGGCCTTGTGCAAAGCCTGGTGAGGCCACTGGCAAGACTCCCATTGACTTCCCATTAGTTTAGGGCTCTGTTGTCCATCATAGGTCAAAGCTGGTGTTACACTGATTTGCTGCTAATGCTAGCTGAAATCAATGGGATTGGAAGGTGCTCAGGAAGGAGGGACATTTTTGTAAGCTAACACTCTTTCACCACTAGGAAATTCCAGATTGAACTTGTTTGCCTGAAAAGGATTCTTGTTGGAGAGTACGTGTTTTTTCTGAAAACAAGAACTAATGCTTCTAGTGCAAAGCTTAATTTTAAATTCAGAGAATCCCCTTAATAAAGGGACAAAAAGAAGTCTGTTATTAATGTAGGACCCAGCACAGGACCGAAGCTTTCCTTTTAGCTTTAGGGGGATGAGGGAAGTGACTCACAACTGTCCTTGTACTGTTTTTTGCTTATCCGAGAAGAACATTTGGACCATCATCAAAATGTGTAGCTCTTACGTTTCTCATCTGTGGGCCTGCAAGAGTTTGAATCAATGGACACTTTACAGACAGAACTGTCACGTAAAATGATTTGCCCCCACTCATGAAGTGGGAACATAACCCAGGTATTTACCATGAGTTCACGTTCTGTCTACCATACCGTACTAAAGTCTTAATTCAAGTAGAACAACACAGTTAGCCCTAGTCTGCATGAAGGTTAAATCAGAAGATCTTAAGAGGCCCCTTCCAACTGTATTATTCTGTGATTTTTATGATACAGCTCATTAGCTCTTCACTGAGAATTTTACCAAATTTTGGACTTCTAGATTTGACTCTAGAATCATGACACACTTTAATGCAGATACTTTAAAAACCATTTTCCTTGCCTTAGCTGAAAACAAATCTTAACCAGTGGAACATTTCAATGAAATTAAGTGTGTTGCATGGAGTATTACGGCAGGAGTTGAATACTATGGTGACCAGGTGACTCATTTTAAAGCCACCACATGTGATGCACCTTCAAATGCAATACTGAGCTTGGCAAAGCAAGCCTGGCCCTGCCCTCCTTTCTAAATTCAGAAGAGTAGCAAACTACAGTTGGTTCCCTAGATTTATGGTTACTTACTCATACATTAGCTTATTCATGAGTGTATGTGCTTCTGGACAAGAACCGCACCATGCATTACTTGATTTTGATCTAGTGCAAAGCCAAGCCCTTTTAGGAATATGTAAAGTAATAGTGAAGACTAAAGGGAAATGAAATACCAAGCCATTTATATAAAAAATATAAATACTTTATTTTCAACTAAAAAGGTGCAAACATGTAACTTTTGGTCACACTTCTCAACAAATAAACTGTCCAAAGAGAGCCATAGTCAAAGAAAGAAACAAAAACTCAAGTGGAAAGACTGATGAGCTACAGAAGAGCCATTTTTCTTAAAGCCACTTGTCCAATAAAGTGGAAGTAAATGTATTTTGGCAGATGAGTGCTTTGTAAGGATACAGGCACCTCAGCTCCAATACTCTCCCTTCTTGATCTCAAGTCATCATTTGGCCCTATCTAAACAGTTTCCACTAGAGTATCTGTTTCATGCTTTGAATGCATTGTCAGACAAGCTTTAAATCCTACCTATCTTGTTCCAAAAAAGAAGGCTATCATTGAAATTTCAAAGCATTGAACAAAGGCACAAAACTTTAAATTAACTTAGATAACTGTACAAATATATATACACACACAGTATTTACAATATTAATAAAAAGTAGCTTGTTACAGGTAAATTAACTGCCACAAGCTGTCCAGTCTAATAGACATGATTCTGATTCTTGTTGACCGAGCCATATGAATCAGAGTGTCAGAGCGGAAACAGTACTGTCCTGACTAACAGAACACCTTCTACTTAGCACTTTGCTGGGTGAGGGTTCGCATTCCAGCTGTTGCTGTCACTACACCAGCGCCAGCAAACATGCTTAACGGTCTCCTTCTCAATTGCACTACTAGATGAAGCACGCTGTATCACATTAAGGGAACATTTGCTTATAGAATCATAGAATCGCTTGACTCTGCTTCTCCTGCCTATTTCCCTTAAGCTCTTCACATCACCTCACAAACAGCGTGTTCTGAAGCTGTGTCTTGCTGTGGTCCCACTGTCCATTTTACCTTCTTCTTCAAACCACCATTTGGGGTCAGTAGAAAAATTGTCTTAAGTCACACGGAGCAGTTTGTTGAAATTAAAAAAAAAAAACTGATTTAAATACCTTGTGCTATTGAATCATGTTTACAAAATGAGATGCAAATCAGTTCAAGTTGAGAATCTAGTTAGCGTCTCCTTCTGGCTTTATGCCATGTCTCCATACATCTTTCTGTAGTACAGAGACTCAAAGATGTCATTGTCTCCAGGGCAGTTGTAGTGGCACGCGCAGGTCTTGATGAACATCATTTTCCTTTTCATGATCTCCCCATCAGGGCACTTGAACTCCACGGGGAGGGTGGCTGTTCTGTGGGGTGTGCAGCAGCGCCCATCAGTGCAGACACCACAGAATTTAGCTCTGTAGGTCTTCACACTGGTGCAGCCAGACAGCTCAAACTTGACAGGCTTGGAGATTTTGGGGGTGCGAATGCACTTTTTGCCTTTCTGTTAGGATACAGGTGAATACAAAATGTTTAGAAGGTAGGCTTTCACACAGCACTAAGTTAGCAAGCTAAGGGCAAGCAGACACACTCATCCTTATTATATTTTTATTAAGCAAGAGTGTCTTACACAGTGCCATAATACAGCGTTAGAGAAAATTAAGGGCATTTAATTGCAAACTATTCAGCACTGGGGCAAAACTCAAATTTCAAGGTAAACCACTTCAAACTGACTACCTGTCAGAATGGCATGTTTTTTGGTAAGACACTGGGTTTTTGCTAGTGGATGGAAGCATCCTAGTAGCTCATATGTAAAGATGAGACTATTTACCTTGATGTTCTCCTCCAGGTCTGCTTCGCAAGGTCTGACCATGCACAGTCTACTCTGTTTCTCCAGTCTGCAGAAGGCATTATCATTGGTGACCCTGGTTGAGATGCCCATGCCACAGGTCTTGGAGCAAGCACTCCATTCAGTGGTCTGCACCAGGCAGTTGGCGCGCATCATTGTTGGGTCTGGACCATAAGTATCTTCCAGTCTGTAAGCTGCAGGGGATAGACAACCAGGATGAGACGACGGTCTGACCTCACACCCTGCTAGAGGCTCTCTTCCCTTTCCTTAGAAATTCAGGCAGCCATGCTGATCTGCGGGGTGACCCCACTAACTGCTGGACTCCAGCTGCCGGGGTGCCCTGCGTCAACCCGTCCCACTGCCTTCAACCTTCACACAGGGTGCCCCTGCCCTCTGGGCTGCCATCCCACTCACCAGCGAGAGCAGGTCCCACGGCAGTCTGCTCTTTGGCCTCGTCACAGACCCACTCCTCGCAGCACTTTCCAGGGAGCTTCACCCGGCGCGGGTAGGGGCAGTCAGGGCTGGGCAGGCGGACATCCATGCTGCAGAGGGGCACGCAGCCCACTGCCCCGTCCAGGCAGGTGCACTGGTACTTGCAGCTGCTCTGGAAGGACTCACCGCTCCGGTACACCATCCCGCTGAAGACGCACGGGGCGCCGTCCCGAGCTGCGAGGGGCAGGAGGCGGAGGGTGAGGCAGGCGGGCGGGCGAGAGGTGCCGCGGCGCCGGGCCGCAGCCCCGGCTTCCCCCTTCCCCAGCCCGGCGGGACCCCGTCCCTGTCCCCCCGGCTGTCGGCGGCCCCGGCCCCCACTCACCGGTGCAGACGCCGATCCTGCGGTTGGCGGGGGAGCCGAAGTCGCAGAAGAGCCCCTTGTGGTGGTCGCAGGGGTCGCGCTCGGTGCAAAGCTCGCCCAGCTGCTTGGCGCAGACGCGGCAGCAGCCGCAGCCGTCGGGCACCAGGGAGACGCCGGCGGGGCAGGTGGGGCCGGGCCCTGCGCTGCACTGGCACTGCCCGCTGCACTCCTGGCCCTGCGCCTCCTGCGAGCGGCGGGTGAGAGAGAGAGAGGGGCGTCAGGGCCGCCGCCGTCACTGCGCCGGCCGGGGCTGGGGCAGGGGCGGCGGCGCCGCCGGAGGCGGCACTTACCGGGCTGAGGAGGGCTAGGAAAAGGGCTACGGCGAAGCTGACGGGGGCCATCCCGCGGCGGTCGTCGGCTTGTGGGAGGCGCGGCGTCGGGCAGGCAGCGGCGTCGGGCTACCCGGCGGAGGGGCGGTGAAGGTGAGGTGAGGCGAGGCGAGGCGAGTTTCCCGCCGGGCGATTCTCCTCAGCGGCGCTGCGCGGACGGGCCTGTGGCGGTGGGCGCTGGGCCGGCGGGTGGCTGCTCTGTGCTGCGCTGCTCCGCTCTCCTCAACTCCGCTCCTTCCGAGTGCGGCGGGAGAGTGGCTGTCTGACTGCCGAGTGCCGGGGCGGGCGCCCCTTTATACGCGGCGGCG
>VYZW01047386.1:19539-73694 GCA_013401315.1 Balaeniceps rex
CACCCCCCCCCCCCCGTCTTTTTATTTTTCATCGTGTTGTGTTTTAAATGTGAGTCACCTCCTCTGCCAGCGGCTCTCGGCGTCCCCCCCGTCCCCGGCAGCGCGTTATTGCGAGGCGGGCGGTGGGTCCGGCGGGAAGGGGCGAGGGGGGCGGTGGGACCGTTGCCAGGGGCGGCCGCGGGAATCCGTTATTTCCCGTCCTCTGTTCTCCCCGCTCACCCCTCGTCCCTCCCCCGGGCAGAGGGGACGGGGGGCGGATGGTTTCGGGGGTGGCCCGAGCCCACCGAGCTGCCCGGGGGCGGCCGGCCGGCCGGGCCGGCGGGGCCCTTGCCTCGGGGTGCCCGGTGGCGAACGGTCCCGGCGCTTTGGTACCGCCAAAAAAAGGTGTAATTACACTACCGGGTATAAATTGACTCTGTGTACCACTGAATCATACTGAATATTTGTAATGTGTTCCTTCCCTAATAGATGCTCTCTATGAATAGAGAGAGTGCCTATTTACTCTGAAATATTTGGCACAGCGGACGGAGTCTGAAGCGTGGAAGAAGTGGCTATTATTTTCCCACTGCCTGTGTGCAGCTGTCATTTCTGAGCAACACGTTCCTCGCACATCCCTGCTTCCTAACCTTGCTGATGGTCTGCCCCAGGATTACAAGAAGAAGAGACTGGCATGCCACCGCACAAAGCCAAAACCTGAATGTTGTGGTTTGTATTTGACCGAACCCAAGACCTAAGCATTGTGGCTTGTATTAAGTCATTGCAGATAACTGTTATGGTTTTCTTCTTTTTTTTTAAGAAGGAGGATGGTTCTTCCCCCACATCCCCATGTATCATTTGAATATTCAGTGATGTCATGTTGTTTGACCTCCGCTTTAACGCAAGGAATGCCAGCGTTTTGGCTTTTGACCTGTAGAAGTATGTTAGTGTTTAATGAGAGAGACCGGCTTAATGCATCTTATTAGGCAAACTGAAATCTGGTGGATATCTCAAAAGATACCATATTTTGCATGTAGGCTTTCTCCCGCTGCCATACCCCCCCTTCTTTTCATCCCTCCGTATGTAGGCATACTTCCATGCTATGATACAGCAATATGTCTGCACAGGATTCTTCAGGGAAAAAGAAACAGTTTCATGTAAAGCCCCAGTAGGATATATTGTACTGTGAAACTTATTTATATTCTGCCAGCACTGTACTTTGGCTGGTAAAGTCGTTTGGATGTCGTTTCTTCTACTTGAAATTCTCCATTAAAAGAAATGAGATTGGCTCTGAAAGGAAAAATAAAATCCCAGAGGAACAGTTATGGTAAATAAGATATGTTCCCAATCCCATGAGGCCTCCCGAAATCTGTATTTACTTGAAGGACTCCAATGGCCTCAGTGCTGGGTAAATAATATGTGTACCAAACTATGTATGACATGCATACCAAAATTCAAATGTAACCAGGTAAACAGAATGCCTTTTTTAAATGCCTAAATATGGTAGGAGAACATCAGAGAGGGAGAGACTCTAGACATGTTTTATAACTTTCCATGTAAGAGGTTTTTTCAGAGAAACAATTTCATTAAACAAAACCTAAGAATCTCACTGACAGAGAAAATATGTTTAAAAGTAACAAACCACCAGAAAGCCAGGAAATCCAAAATTAAAGGATAAATCTGTCCTAAGTCCTCACACTGCGGGCCAAGTACAGCAAGCCCCATCCACTTGCTGCCCTGAGAAAAAAGACGTAAATAGGCATTTGGACTGCAGAACTAATTCTGGTCTTGCACCACTGTGAATTGGACATCAGCCCACTGAATTACAAGTTGTACGAACACATTTAAGTGGGTAAGAATCAGAGTCCATCAGGTTTGCCTTTTTGTCATTTTGGTTTCTATGCTGTTAGATAATGACGCATCGGGTACTTCGTTTGTGCATGTGTATGTATGCAGAGGGGTGAAGGGAACCTGGAAGCAAAGGTAGTTCTTTCAGAGTCCAATCAGTCTTCAGCTTATGCTTTCTGATGACAATATGTCATGGGTTGAAGAAGTACGTCTTGGCATTGATGCATAAAATGGTTAAAATGCACTAATTTTGACTTCCATGCAGGTGTTTATACAGCACATGCTTTTAAGATAGTATATTTTTTCTGCTGAAAACTAGGAATTCACTACACTGGCCTTGCAGACTTGTTTACACAGCTATACATGGTATGTGTGTGTCTACATCAGCTTCAGTTGGTATAGTTCGTTTGGTGAAGTCTTGTAAAATGTACAGGTGTGGATATGCTACATACCTCTCTTGTGTTTTTCCTTCTTTTTTTCCCTCCTTTCCCCCCAAAAGTCACTTGATCAGGTATCAGACATACTGAAAACCTGGCAAGACTACAGGAAAGTGGCTAGACTTGGAGTGTTTGTGTACTTAAAGAAAGAATCTTGCACATTTTCAACTTTCAGTCACAGATTTTTTTTTTATAAGAGCAATTGGAGGTCTGAGCCAGCCCTCAAAGCGGAAATCAAAAGCTCCCAGAGAAACATACCCGAGGAATGTGAATCTGATCCAAGAACCGTACGCAATGCACATACAGTACTGTCAGTCTTATAGGAAGTCTTGCCATATATGGACATCTGGACCCTGAGCTGTTTATCATCATGATAGGCTTGTAGCTGGCTTCAGACATTTCTGGCTTGCCTCAGGTTTAGTATGCCAGTTAGTTCCTTTCCCAAAATGCTCACCAGGATACTTCTTAAAAATTGTAATAAATATATCTCAGAATCCTGAGAGGTCTAGTTAAAGTTACGTTAGTAAGCTTTTGCTTAAAATGCAGATTCCAAGCAAGACTTACGCTGCTAGCTCAGAAATAGACACAGAATAAAAATAAAGAGATTTATTCCATCATGAATGTGGTTGCCTGGTAATTGTCTGTCTTAGAAGTCATCTGGTAACTTACTCTATGTATCTGTAGGCATAGAAAGTGCTCTGAAGTAGACTACTTGCTGGACTTTTACCGGTCCTTTTCTGGCGGGACACGTGAGCGCATGAATCAACAAAGGCAAAGCGAAATAGAAAACTTCATTTCCCAGGAGCTGTCAAGCAAGTTATCCATGTTGTGCCATTTGTATTGCTCTGTTAGAGTGAGGCACGTGGTGCATACCTTCCACTTTGGAGCTGTGACAGTTCACGTCAGCTAATCTTACCAATGAGAAGCATTAGCTCTTCTCCAAAGTGAACCAGAATAAGAAGGCTGGGCAGTGCAGTGGATGGCATATGGCCTATGGAAATGTTTGCTGCTGAACTGGTGGACCTAGTCCAAGTTCCTCGCGATACTGGGTCAGATTCTTTGCTAGCGTCAGTTGGGCAGATTCACTGAATGCGCTGTTGGCCATCAAAATACTTGGACTTGAGAAGTCCAAGTCCATTGAGCTAAAGCTACTCAGCAGTATGAGCAAGGCAAAACCATCAGATGTGATACCCGTTAGCAGATCTGAGTTCTGTTGTTTTCCGTAATCGTCGTTACTTAAACTTGTGTTCTTTATGTTCTGACATGTAATATTTTGTTAATTCTAGAGTCACTGAGAATGCTGCTTTAAGCTCTTGGCTTCATTCTTAAAGAGTAGCTGGAGCTTTTTATGAATGTGTGTGGTCTTAAAGCAGAAAAGTGATTACTGGAAGTAGAATAATCTTAAGTGAGCTTTCAAAGCACATGTAAAACTATTTGTACGAAAGAGAGATTATAAGTAGCATGAAGCCTAAGGTCCATTACCTACCGAGCCTCGGGTTCAGTGTATCTGATTTTATTCTGAAAAATTTGCTATAGATCTTATCAGCACTGTAGGGAGCAGCATTCACTACCTCTGTGCAGAGGTTGGCTGTGTCCTAGGTTTTTGTGGCGAAGCGCAGAGCCCTCCCACAGCTCACAAAGGTGAGTAAGGAGGGAAGAGACTTTCAGTTGTTTATTTCTCAAATTTGACTGAGGTTTGCAACCTCTTGCAGTAGTAAGTCAACTAGCGTAGGACTGCAGTGAGTCACTAACCACTCCTTTGACAATTGTCCTATAAATGGTTAACAGTTCATAAAAAGTAAGTGTCACTGGCTGGAGAGGAAACGTGGCCAGGAACTCGATTCAGAACATCCACCAGAAATCCTTTGAGGTCCATCTCGTAGAGGAACCACGCGGAAAACAGCTGGAGGAACGCTTCCTCCCACTCTGTCATGGCTTATGTGGGCAGGAATGAATCAGATCTGCTTATTCTAAAATGCATGTGATTTTATTTTCAGTTTTTCAACCTGCTTCTCTCAGGAGCTGTCAGTATAAATTTTGAGGTTTTGTAGGTTTTTTTTCGCAAGCTGAGAGAGATCGATGTTTAATTAAGACCTGACCAGATTAGGGACTTCACTTAACAAATGCCGTTTGCTCTGCCATAAACTATGGGGTCTCTTAATTTATGTTGTAGCTGCTGTGGAGAAGTAGAGGCCTGTGGAGAATCCTGTGGGATACATTTGTCCATGTTGTCTGATAGGGTGGAATCGATACTTGTACATTCGGGCATGATGAATAGAGTGTTTTCTTTGGGGAGAAAGAGAGAGATCATTGTCTGAAAAATTTGCCCCCTTTTTGATGCAGCCTGAGTTCAGTGACCTTACATAGTGTAGCATGGGCTTTTGTGTTTACACAGGCCTTCCTGAGAAAGTGGAGGAGTTGGGTTATTGTATAGGTCTATAAAGCCTCTGGAGGACTTGATAAGCACACCGCATCAGCTGACCTACAAAGGAGCGTAATGTCCTCAACCTGTTAACATCAGATTTTAGAGATTGCTTGATTTTCAGGAAAATAGTTCCCTGTGGTTCGGCTGCCAGCTTGGCTGGCTGTTTTTTCGGCAAGTGATGTGTGGTATGTGACCTGTGTAAATACATCTGTACAAGTGACGCAGATGAGGAAACTAGGATGTAACCTACAACAGCCAAGGTGGCTTCCTTATTGACCCGCGGATGTGTGTGAAATTTAGCAACTACCGGACCAGGTCTGAAAACCATCTTACAATGCTAATCTCTCTGGTGTCAGTGGGAGATTCTCTGTCAGACCATTTTTCACATGGAGCTCAGAAAAGCAGATACTCCAAGAAATGTGCATTGTTAGGGAAGTGGGGACATTTCTAAGATATTTTGATTTCCTGCAGGAACTAATCGAGGAAACATAGTTGTTTTAAACGGCAACGGTCCCAGGTCTAGAGTTTACAACCATGTTGCTACAAATGTCTTGGTGATGAGTGGCTTCTAAGTAATAAGCATGAAGTTGTAAAAGTGGTAGGACTCACACTAACAGCAAGTGTTTCTGAGCATATTACTCCATTTATAACCATTTTATTAAAGGGTTTTAAATAGAAATCAAGGTTAGGTTTTTACTGTACCTGAGTGTTTGTTTTGACCATTTTGGACAATGGGGTCTTTATGAAGATTGAGTCTATGAAGTTATTTGTGGTGCATTTCTTGTGAGGAAGTTACCCGTGATGGATCTTGTGGAAAAGCCTAACCTTAATAGCATGGTAGATCTGTATGATTATTTAAGATTCAATTATGACATGGGATGAAAAGACAGTTCATCAATTGCCTTTTTTCATTACCTAAGATTTGCAAGGTATTTGAAAATCCTAAAACTGTCCTAACCAGCATTCACCCTGTGAGTTAGGAACTTTGTAATACAAAAATTTCAGGTGAGTTTTAAAAGCATATATGAACTAGCCACATCTTTTTCTTTCTCCTTATGTCACTCACAAGATACAGAGGGTTGAATTTCAAATCCCCTGGGAACAGCTTTCTTATTTTACCATCTTAAATTCAGTGAGACCTCACCTAGGCCTTCACATATCTTTTTTTTCTTCATAAATGGCTTGCAAAGAGTGATGGTAGCGTACGTGACTTGGGAAGCGTGCTTTGTATTTCTTCTTTGACATCAAGCTGCCACACGGGGGAGTAGAAGTTTGGAAAGGACTGCGCTGCCCAAGAAGCCACCGAGGCAAGTGGTGTATTCCATGTGTGTACCCTGGCCAGTCCCTTACGGGGAGAAGAACGGGCGCAAAAGAAGAGTGGACGTGCTAGGAATGAAAGGGTTGGTTGGAGGAAGGAGCTGGAGGGTTTCTGCAGCTGGGACAGGCTGAATGGTTCGCTGCATCGCAAAACCACGCTGTTTTTCTTGTTCATTCCAACCAGCTTTTCTGTCCAGATGTAAGGGGAATGTGACTGAATTGTTTTCCTGCCTCAGGAGGGAAGATGACATGTGGGAGTTTTACAGTACTTGCAAAATCCCTGTCGTTCTGACGAAAGGCTTTTCCCACGTTAGGAATATTTGCTGATGAAGAAAAAAATGCTAGGCAGAGGCAAGGCAGCTTTGCAAGGCAGAGGACACAGCGAAGAAAGTTTTGCCAACTTAATAGGAAAGCGTTGTTCTTGTGGGACTGTTAGTGTTGGTGAAATCCACTCTGCCTGCTTAATGCATGAGTAGCTGGTCTCTGTGGGTCCTGTGCAGTGAGGATGGGGAAAGGGGACGCGTTGCTCACGCCTTGGCTCTGGTTGCAGGGTTACTCTCTCCTGTGTCTGATCACAGCTGCTCTTGCAGCGCATGATCTGCAGTAGCAGTGCGGCTGTCAGCCACCGTTCCTGCCCTGCCAGGGGGCCTGGTGCAGTTTTGAGAAGGAGGGATGTGGACAGAGATGGGGATGTAGGTGTGAGAGCGGAAAGAGTGGGCTGGGATTTTGGAGTAGTGCAGCATGACAAGAGGGTGGAAAGGGGCTTATCCCTCCTGTCAGCTTCCCACCCACGTGCTGGATTTGAGCCTGTACCCAGAGATAACCAGCCATGGTGCTGAGTGGGAAAGGGTAAACAGGGCTGAAGAGAGAGGTGCACGTATGTGTTTGTGTGGGAAGGGTTGGGGGAGGACACAGAAGGAAGTGGAGGAAATGGTGTGTGAGGAGAGCGGTGTAAATGAATCAGGCAAGGATGAGGTGAGCTTGGCAGCTTGCTTTCTACCGCCTTCACAGTATTTTACCACCAAGAAACAGTGTTCAGGTCTGTTCAACCACGGGTGAACTCATTTGCCACAAGAAGAGAGGAGATGCGTCTGCGGCAAAGTCTGGGTGCTCCTGTTCTGAGCATCTTTGGATGCCAGTCTCTGTTCTTCCTTGCCCCGCTGCACTCAGGAGCAGGCTGTGTTGAGGGGCATGGTGGAGTGACTATGTGTTTCTTGCTTTTTGCGTCTGTGTTACAGAGTTTTATGATTGGACAACCTAGTCAACAATTTTTGGGAAAGAATGAAGTAATACTCAGGAACTACTTAATGATCAGGAAAGCAACCAAAAGGAGTGAATCAGGCACATTTTCTTTTATAAAATCCACCAGATCCGAGTGGGCAGATCTGTAATGAGATAGAGCAAGTGAGGAAAAAGGAAGAATTAAAGGAGAAATGCAAAAATGACATTTATGTTTCTGCAACCTATCATGAGAAATCACAATGCTGTGTATTACTTGCTAAATGTGTTATTTTAGAATGCAGAGGAAAATATGGCAAGCAGGTCTTTGCTTTTGATTTTAATGGCAAAAATAGGATGGGAAAGAAAACAATTCTTTGGGTGAAAATTTTCTGTGCTTTTTGTACGTCTGTGATTCCTGGACTGTTGAACTATCATAAAAAGGAACGTGGGAGAAATCCACGTTCTTTGTGTATAATATATTGATAAATTCAATGCCTGTTCCAGAACCTTGTGCCTAACATACACAAAAAAAGAGAATTAATGATCCAGTTTCCAAATAACACATAAGGAATTTGTTTATGCTTTTGGGAGGTAATGTATCTAGGTTTGAATGGAACTATGTTAAGTATATTGAAAGTCTCAAGGAATGCAAGGCTGGTTTTGTTCAACAATAAACAATCTAAGATAACAAAAACCTTTATACATTTGGCAAACTTCTGCCTAAACCTCACATTTCTTGTTTTTTTCTTAGGGATGGTTGCTAAAATTCGGGGAATTAACTGGAGATAAAAATGCAAACAGAAAAAGATAAAATTAAATAAATTCAGAGCAACTTCGAAATTTTCCCTTAGTTCCAATGATCCATGAGTTATAGAAGGAATTAAAGTCAGAAACATACTGAAGGTTGTACCACAGTTTATTGCACTCACCTGGACTCTTGCAGTAATAAAAACGTGGAGAACACTGACCTGAGTCAGTGTCACAGTGTCACATAAATCACTTTTAAAGATACCTACACTTCTGTCCCACTCTTCCTAAAGCACTTTCAGCTTGGTTTGTCAAAGGTTTTTTTTTTTAGAACATTTGCTGAGGAAATTGGCAATGAAGTGTGAGTATGTAAAAGAAGAGAATAAAAAAGCAGGCAACTAACAATGTAAAAACCTAGACCCCAGTTAGAGTGCTTTTGCAAAGTACAGTGTCAAGATACTCATTCTGGACATGGTGTGTGTTTCATAACATTTGAAGAATCAATACATGTATAAAGACAAAACCAAGAGCAAGACCAGCATAATGTGGTTTGTAATTCCAGAACCCTTTCTATGGCCTTTCCATTTTCATCACTTTATTCTTTTCAGGGAAAAAAAAAGGTTTTGAAGTTTGAGGGAAATTACAACAATCCTTTTTGAGGGTTTAAGACATCCAACACTTTGACTATATGTGTTAGCCCTTCTATTCCTACTCTTTGTCATGGTTTAGGATGAATGGACAGCATAGTTACTGTAGTGTAATTGAATCGTTCTTTTAGTTGAAAAGGTATAGATGTGCATTTCTGGTGCTAGAGGTCACAGGTTCATTCCTGCAGAGACTTCATTTTACATTATGTCCAGAGCTGATTCATAATGCACTTTTGACATTTGAAAAAGGTTATTTTATTACGATATAATTCCAGCAACAAAACCACACATGCTGTATTTCAAGCCAAATTAGTTGATGAATGGATGAGGTGTCTAATTTTTGTTTCTTGAAGGCCATCAGAGCAAATCCTGCCAAAGTTACGTTTTTGCTCAAAATTCCTTCATTTTTCCTGCTTTTCCTGCAGACCAACACAGAGCAGTACATTCTCATCACTTAATTATAAAAAAAAAAAATTACTACGCAACAAAAAAAAAAGCCAAGATAACAAGTTCTGTCCCACAGATATTTACCAAGAAAGCTAAGCAGGAACATAGTTGCAGGACTTAGAGCATATTTGATAGTCCTAGACTAAGTGAACCAATGCATTAGGGTTTTTGGGAGAACTAAGATGGGAATAACAGGGAAGGTGGAGAGAAAAAACCTCCAAAGGTTAAGACAATAGAGCGCCCATAATTTGCGTGATATGGGGCCACAGTATCGATGCCAGGAGACTTCTGGTGAAAATAGACCCAAGGTCTGCAATCCTCTTGCCCAATGACTGCTCTTGCTTGGAAGGAAGTTTTGAATCAGTAAGTAAGCGTAGGGGCTGAGATAATTGTTAGACATAATACAATACCCAGCTATAGATAGCTTCAGCAGATTGGCCATAGGACAGTGGTGACACTCTGCCTGACCAGCTGTAACATGTCATCACCAGAGCATGAGGGGTGAAACTTCTTCTCTGCCCACCTCTCCCCTTTGCGCCTTGCAAAGTATTCACTTACTTTTGCATTATTTGTGTATCAAATCCCTGTTCATTTTGGAAGCTTTCTCCTTTTCCTGACCAGGATTTTCCCATTCCTACAGCAGTCCGAGTCTTAGTGCCTTTTCACCACCTTTCCTCATTTTGCTTGGGTCTTAAGTGAATTGCCTCCTCTCAAGCACAGAGGTAAAGCTAGCCGTCGCTCCTCACCACCTTCAGCTCGGGTTCCCACAAACCTCCTTTTCTGTCTTCAGAGCAATGCTCTTGTCTTCAGTAGGTGACTCCTTGATCTGCTTCTGAGTATAAGCTGGTAGTTAAGACTACCTTTGCTAGCCTAGGTGAGAAGTTTTTATGGGACAGTGTATAAGTGAATGTGGGAGGCTTTTTGATAGGCCATGGAGGGGTCTTATAGATTCCTTCAGCCTGTACAGTAGTTTGGATGATGTTGTTAAAACATCTCTGCTTTCCAAGCTGGAAAGGTCACTGTGTTTCTTTAGAATATTTTTGGAGATGTTTCTGTGGTTTGTCAGATCTAAAATTAAACTATGATCAACACACTTAAAAATTATGACAGGATTTTTTTTTCAAGAGTATATAAGGCAGTCAGATATTTGTTTTTCTTTTAGGGAACCAGTCAGAACTACAGACAGGCTACGAAAATCCCCTTCAGATCTCTGGGACTTTTTTTTATGGTGTGTGTTTAAAGCATCTGCCTGCCTATCTATTCATCTGTCTTACGCAGTTTATACAGTCTATCATTTTCTCAACTGAGAGGAAAAGTCATGAGAAATATTTGTAGTCTTTTCTCCTTAAATTTCTAGGGCAACTGGGAAGCTGTAATCGAAGTTTGTTTTCATTAGAAAGAGGCATCCTGATGAAATAGATCCTGTGCATCGTTTGCATTAATTTTCAGCAAAATGAAGCTTAGAAAAAACTTGGAATTCTTTTTTTTTTTTAAACATGTCAATGTTCTGGTGTGATTTTGGAAGGCAGAAAGATTGAGGGAGTTTATTTTGTGTCAATGATCTACTGTTCTTGATTGGCCTGAAAAACACTTTTAAAATTTTCACTTTGAGGGGCTTTTTTTAATGTCTGTCACTGTAAGGGGGGATAAAGAGACGTTTGGAAACCCAGTATTCTTCAAGAAGCAGAAAATCCACTTTCTGGCCCACATCAGGGAACACTTAAAAAATATTCTATGATTCGTTTAGAGTCATTAAAGCCTATTGTGTAAAAGCAAATTTGGTAATGCAGTTTTACTGTTTTCTATTGCTGTAGCTGTTCCTAAAACAAATCCCATTGTTGTGAATGTCTGCAGTACAGAGCCTTGGATTGGGTAGTTCAAAGGCTCAGTGTTGGCTAACAGGCCAGTGAGTCCAACAGGTAGGGATCTATCACTGATGACTTCTTCGGAGACCTTCAGCCATCATTCTGCATCTTCTGTGCTTTTACTCGAGTCCTGTGCTTGAGTACGCATTATAGTTGGGAGTGTTGGCTAAAGCTTCGCTACTTGTAAAGAAATGGTAGTTGTATGTCATACTTTTTCATTGGTGGGGTGGCAGGGGGAGTTCCTGAGACACAGAGCAGGAGGGATTGAGTCTAGTGAGAGCTTCTTTGGAGACCTGAGGGTCTAAACTAAACTGTTCTCTGATGGCACTCACACACGAGGGCCTTGCCTCCCCTCACAGCTGCTTCATGACCATTTTGTGTTTATCAAGTTTCATCTAAGTGGCTCTACAGAAAGGATCTAACACTGAACAGCTCTCTGATAACCCCTCAAGCATCTCCCAGAAGGGTGATGTGCCAGGGATGTTTTCAGAGGGCTCAAGCATGGGCTGCATTGCCAGTGCCTGCAGGTCTGAGAGCCGTTGCAGGTTATTCCTTCAGGGGTTTTCCTGCCTTTCGTAGCAAAGGGCAGTAGCATTCAGCACTTGTCAGTGTTACCAGAAGTTGCTCTTTCAGACTCACTGCTTTGCAGATTGGCATGGGGAAGAGCTGATGTGGGAACCTTACCTACCTGATCTGCCACCTCCCAAGTGCACAGGTTAGAAAAGTCATCCTTGCATTTAAAAAAAGAAGAGGAAGTGGCATGACCTCTCTTTCTGTGCACCGATTTAAATCCCATCCTATTTTAAATCCCATCTTTGACAGTGAGTCTTATCTAACACTGGCAGAAAAACAGAGGATGTTGCTCCTCATCAGGACAGAGCCTGCATTTAGCTTTCTTTCAAGTGGCGCAATAAAATATGGGAATAGGCTTCAGCTTCCCATGTTTTAATTCTTCTGTTTTAATCCTTGTTTTCATTTTCAAAACTATTTGGATCCAAGAAGACATTTTTTCTCTTTTCACTTCTGATTTGTTTGTTGGAGCACTGCCTGTTCACCCTATTTGGATGTTAAGAGAGTCTCTATTTTTCCATTTCTGGAATAGTCATTCACGACTCAGTGTTTCTTGTGCAAACCCTCAGAATTACAGTGTGTTTATTGGTCTCTCACCAACTGCAGTTTCTCTCTTGTAATATTTTGTTTCAAAGTTTCTCTCAGATACTGTTATATAGATTTTGTTCACAAAATAATTCTGTTGTAAGCCTACGCGTTTAAGTGACCATCTTCCTAAAGGATCTAACTAATTAGCTAATTCAAATGTAAGGGATTTATATAATTTGTTGAACTAGTAAATTTAAGACATAATTGATGAGGTAATACATTTTTAATAGTAAACTAGTGTGCGAAGGATACCAGCTGTGCAGAGTGTTGCAGGAGCGCACAGTAAAACACAGCATTTGTGTTGAAGAGACCACACTCGGGTCCTGATGTTGCCAGTTGTGCTGCACAGATTAAGAGCATGTTTGTGTAAAAGAGCTTGTAAAATCTGGTAAAATAGGGGAGAACCAATAACCCGGGATGGGTATTTCCAGAGAGTGCAGGTAAGGTGGTTTGACTTTAGGAGTGTTGCAGTTGAAAGGAGAGTGGAAGTTAAGTGCAAGACCGTAGTAGCCAGAGCATGGAGACTGGAAAGGGGCTGAGAGTTATGAAGAAGGAAGAGTGAGGAAGAGGAGGTGTGTGGCATAAACTGGAGCAGAAATGGCAAGAAAGGAAAATGCTGAGGGGAAGATCAAGAAACTGCAAAGCAGAAAAATATATGGAGGAATGACTGAAAGAGTAGCCTGTGGCGGGGTTTGTACCAGTGCCCGTTGCTGTTCTGCGTGACGCCTAATTAGCTTGGTGGAGGGAAACATTAATGGACTTCACAATTGACTCTTAATTTTTACAGCTATGGAAGTTGTGTGGAAGGAAGCTGTTAGAAGCAAACAGAAAGCTGGGATGTGCTACGTGTACGTGAGAGTAGTCTGGGCCACTGAACGGTGCAATGATGCAGGAGCAGTGGATGGGAACCAGTATTCTCAGTCCATAAAATGAAATACCTGCCAAATTGGGTTTGCCCTATGACTGCATTTCTCATTTTACTTCCTCTCTCTGTACACTAAAATGTACAGCTTTGGGGTAGGCACTTTTGGAGGGCTGGCTCAAAAAGGAAAACTGCATCTATCCTTCGGTTTGAGTGCTACCCTTTAAGCCTAATGAACTGGTTCATTAAATTAGTATAATAATCATGCTTTAGACATAGCCTAGTTTTAAGGCTAGGCATGAAATGATTCTTTGCTGAAAATCAAGAATGTTTGGGAATCTTTCTTTTCCTGCTGTGGTCCTCACTGGGTTTTGTCCAGGATGTCCTTGGAAATGCGAGTTCCAGATATATCATGAGACGGCCTGTGTCATGTGGCAGCTGCATGTTTCAGAAGAAGATGCTGGAGGAGATGGCTGAATGTGCATGCGGACTTCTGGATGCTCTTCAGCACCGATTCCAAACTTCCTTTTTGGTTGCTGATCACTGATTAGCACTGTAAAGCAGCACAAACAAGATAGATAGCTTTAACCACTAAAAATGCTCCCTCTTCCGCTCTCACGGTCTCTCTAGACTAGAATTTTGTAAACAGCCAGATGCAGTTTTGCCCAGAGATCTCACAATCCGGATTTTGGTCCCAACTAGCTATTTCGGGCCAATTTAGACTCTACTGAAAGACAGATTTATAAGGAAAATGTTGACAGACCCTGGCCTCTTGCATCACTGGTGGGAGCCACGATAATAATAATGATTTCCTTTAATAGTCTTCCATCAAATGTTCAAAGCAGTAGTTTTTCCTTTGGTGCAAACATCAAAAATGTGGACAATTTTGTTTTCCTAAACTTGGACAACATCTGTGTTTCCACCATTTCTGTGGGAATGCAGTACACCCTTTCTCAATTTTACTAAAAACCATCTTTTTGGCTAAAGCATGTGCCATTGCAAGCACTTTCATTCTGTCTCATATATCTTGTTCTAGGAAGTTGGAGCCTGCCTATTTAGTTTCTCCAGGACTTTCTGCGAGGAGCGTAGATGAGAACTGTGTTTTTCCTCTCAGAATGCCTTCAAGTTGTTTGCCTTCCTAACCTAGACATCTTAAGTGTTTCCAAGTAGTTAAATGACTCTCCAGTGACAGCAGTGTTTTACTGATATTTATGTTGCTCGTTGGCCCAAACCAGAATCGATTTTAGAGATGATTATAGTGAGCTCTGACATCTGGAAAAAGTTATACTGAAGCCTGGCTGCAGTTTAGCTCTTTACCTTATGGGACAAGCCTCTTGCATTTGATCTGGGTTGGAAATCTCGAAATCAGCTTTGGATGTGCATACGGAAAGAAGGATATAAGAGAAAATGCAGGAGGATCGCACTGTTTCCATCATTGTATTTTTTGAATTCTGCTCAGTCGGAAGGAAGGCACCCATCTAATGTCAGTGTAAAGGCTGAGAAGGCTTGTCAGTGCAAGGTAAAAGTTACATCTTAAAATGTGTATCCATGTCCTATAGGCAAACAATTTGTTCATAAAGCAGTCTTCAATGCCTGACAGGAAGACTGAGGAAAGCTTTGTGCTTGCTCATGGTATCCCATGCACAGCAAGAAAGTGGTTTCCAAAGAAAGAACTAGCTTTTCTCTGAGCAAGAGAAGGGTAAAAGTTACTTACACTCCTCTCAGTTTTGCATTAAGAGTTTGTAAAAAGCATTGGCCTTGCTTACATGCCTCTCATCACAAATGGAAATAGGCAGGCCATCCGAGGGAGCGGTCTTATTTACATGGAAACTGTTTTACGTAAGAAGAGGAGGCTGGTCCAGCAAAGGTGTGGTTTTATTTACATCCCATGCTCTTCCCTTATGATTGGAGGGTGTTTGGAAGGTGTGGTCTCATTTACATCCCGCCTAGACTGCCTTTGGCTCATCTGGATTCAACCCTTGCCTGTGGCTGGAAAAGGAAGGAACTGCTGCAAGCAGAATAAAAACGACTGTGTGAAAAAACATGACTGTTTTCCACCTCTGTTTCTTCAGTGTATGCATTCCTGCTGGTATGTACCTAAAAAGGGAAGGCCACGTTCCCGCGGAGAGGGTTTTGGGTCTGTGTAGGAATGTGTATGTGTGTGTTCATGTGTGTGTATGTATTTGTAATGCCAAGGTGAACATACCAGGTTTTGTGCTACCCTGGGTGTTGGAGGGTGCTAGAACTGTTTCTGAAGAAAGGTCAGAAAAACAAGTTCTTACTCATTGCAAATAGTTCCTTTTTGTTTTTTCTTTTTCTTTTCTTTTTTTTTTTTTTTTAAGGTGCGTATACAACGTTTCAAAGGTGCTGCTGACAGCTCTGGAAGAAGGCCTGTCTTTATTCTGTGTGTGTGTGACATTTCATGTAGTCCCTTGCATCAAAGTGAAGCCAGCATCAACACGGTAGCAGCACTTACACAATCTCTGAACCAGGATAGAAGACTACAGCAGAGATTATGCAGGGCAGTCAGGAATTGGCTACGCTACATGCAGTTGCCATGCAATGGTCTGTCCCTTCCTTAACATGTATATAACATATATTTAACTGTAGTGGCTACTGTACCTTATGGTCAGGAAGCAAGTCAGCTGTTACTGGCCTCTATCTGCATTGACTTTGGGATGCAGATACATTTTTAGCAGAAAGTGGACTGGGGGAACTCCTTGCGTGTGAATTGTGAAGCATCCAGAAAGCCTTCAAGCTGCTGTTGACTTGGTTGGATTGAATTTACTGTGATTACTCTAGTCCTTCCCTATTTTCTTCTTCCAGCCATAGCTGATCAGGCACCATCTTGGTCAATTCCAGGCAATAAGAAAGGCAGAAGGCAGAAGAGATAGGTTGCTGATTTTTTTTTTTTCCTAAAAGGGAGATTAAAGTATCTTGAATCTACAACAACTTGACACATGTACATGAGCATGAGTGTTATATTCACTGAGAACAGAGTTATCGTGCTGCTTTGGTTGCGGGTGGAAAGTGAACAGAGAATCCCTTCGACGTGAAGCTCTGATTTGTGACTGTGTCCAGAATCACTGAATGCTGAAGGAGCTGCCACCAACGTGCTGGGACTGGCTGACCCTGCCATGGCTGGGATTACTTTGCTGCGACATGCTGTTGCTCAGTGCAGGAACATGGCAATTCCAGGAAGATAGACTTGTGTGGGGATGTCCAGGTCACAATCCCTTTCTCTAATTCTTCTCACTGCTGCCTCTGCTGCCTGTGATTATACTTCTGTCACTCATGGTAAACATCTAGGCATGACAGCCTAAAGACGCTAACATTTTCAAGTTAGAGTCAGAACTGTCTTTCAATTTTAGATACCTCTGAATGCCTTTATAGACACCTGGCAATGAGCCATTTCTCCTTTGCCCGCAAAAACTTGGTAAAACTGGAAGTCTAGCTATCTACCACACTCTGGTTTAGGAGATGAAAGTTAATAAAATATTTCCTCTTTTTTCTGTAACCAAGGCAAGCTGAGGTGCACAAAAATAATTGCATGCCAGTCCACTGCAGGAGGAAAAGTGCCTGGCATTGTGTCCCTGGATTACAGACAGGCAGGAGAGCCAGAAGGTTTGTTGTCAGGATCCCTTGCACGTACTCTGGGGCTGCAGCTGAAATTTTTAAGTTACACATACATATTGCACAACTTCTGAAGACGGGTTCCCCGGATGATGTAAACCAAGTGAGTGATACGTGCTAAGGACACCTATGTAAATTTACCTTTTTACACCCGAGGAGCTGACTGGTCTAAGCTGCCATTGCACAAGCTGTGTAAGTTAGCCTGGACTGTGTGCTATGCTGTTCTGCTTCTCCAGAGCCAAACTAGACTGTTTAAATAAGGCTTGTGAATCTCTACACCGCCCTGCATTCATAGCTGAGACTGCACTAAGAGACATATGCCTCATTTTTAAAATTGGTATAGGTTCCAAAACACAAGGGTGCTTTATAAAATTTTCTGGCTTCCTGATCTTCCTCTCCTCCTTGAACTTTATTCCTCAGGCTTAGCTTCCCTCCTTCATCCCCAGCATTGCGCCTGAGCAAACAATCTGGTTAGATCTATGCGGGCAAGTGAAGGTGTCTGCCCTCAATGGCAGCTCTCTGGTGAACGTCGAGCAGCCGTTTCCTACGTCCTGAAGGATGTGACAGCCCTTTAGCTGGCATGCATAGATTGTTTCTCCTGTCAGAGGAAAAGATGGCAAGCTTATAACATAAGGAAAAGGGAACTAAGGGAGATAAGAGTTTAAGAGACATTACTGCAGTTCTATATTTGGAATCAGTTACGTATGTGTGTGGTAACCAAAATGATGGGTGGACTGCACTTTCCCATTACCATAATTACATTTCCTTTCATAGCTAGGGTTGGGGATGCATCCAGACATTGCAGAACACATCAGTAGATTTAGTGTGGCTTACTCAGTCTCCATTTATCAGACTATGTCTCAATTATGTTACATTTAGGAAACAGAATAATTTTCTGGTTATAGCACACAGAATTTGTGGCATTCTAATCCTAGTCATCCTGCTGTATGACCTTGGAGAAGTTGTTTTACTTCTCTTTGATGGTAAAAAATTAACTCGCCCCATGGATGGATTTTAATACCGTGCCAAGTTTAAAAAAAATCTGAAGCTAAAGTTAGCCTTCTAAATCCATATTTAGGGGCTAAATGGGGCGACTTGTTTTCCACAATCCTGAGCACCCAGTAACTGTCTCCCACCGAGGCCAGCTAGAGATTTTGGGTGTTCAGCAGTCTGAAACATGGAGCAAAAGAAGAGTGAAAGCAGCCGCTTGTGTGCACATGAAGAGGAGCTCACTGATGTGGTGTGGTGAGACAGGGACAGCAGTCCGTCTTTCCTGCGTGGTTGTCACAGTCACAGCAGTGGGGAGATGTGGGTGGGATTAATCTCACTGATTCTACTGTCTAAAAGTGGGATGTCTGCCTTAGGCTGGTTGTTCAAGATCTCTTTAGTGGACTTTTTGGTTCAGTGGATCCAGAGCAGATCTCAGTGGGGACAGATGAGCATCCCCTGATGTGTCATCCTGCCCACCTATCCGGATGTGGGATGAGTTATCCTCTGGAGATGCTCAGCTCTGTCCACTGAGTAAAGTGCTTCATAAATGCTTAGACGGCTTGCTCAGGCTCTGCTGATTATGAAGTCAGTGGGTGACTTACGGAGCATTAGGTAAGTCCAAGAGTGTGGCAGAGCTGCACATAGCTGCAGAGAACAGTGAAACCCCATCGCAGGCCTGAGGAGTTTGGTTGTGAAAGCTATGAACAAGTCAAAGCAGGGAGAAATAGCTGAGTCTTGCAAGGAAAAGGAAATATAAACTTGACTGTGGTCATTGAAAACCTATTCCGTATTGATGGCATGGTTCGTTTCCACTGGAGAGCTTTGTTCTTCTGGGTAGTGTTTGAGGAGGAAGATTAATTTTCCCACGGGAGAAATAAGCTTTGAATAAGTCAGCTAAAATGGATTGTTCTTATGTGCATCGCACATCTATAGGAGAAACAGAAGACTTTTACATGCTCCCTGAGGAGGAACCATGACAAGCAGACAATTAACCAATTCCCCTGGATCCCCAGATTTAAAGAACCACGTAATGGCTTAATTGAGTTGAGTTGCTGAGAGTGCGGCACTGCGCTGAGATTCGTGCTGTGAAGTGCGCGATTCCCAGAGGCATCCATCAGGTTTTAAAGAATTGACTTTCCATGCTAATTGACCCAGATGTGCTTGATTTTACCTCACAATCTCCACTTCATTCAATTACTGTTAAAGAGAAGGGAATGAGAAAAAAGAGCTCCATTTGTCTCATGTACTATATTAAAAAGAAGCTTTCCTAAAGCAACATTTTGTAGTGCTGAACAAATTGTGCAACTTGAACTGGAGCAGCATTTATTCCCCTTCTTTTTTTATTTCCCGAATGACCGAGCACGTATTTTGTAAGGACTAGAGAATATTCGTTTAAGCCACTCTGCTTGGCAAAGGAAGCATAGGCATCGTCACTAGAAGAACGAGGGCGGTACAGATGGGTGCACGGTGTCTGACCTGTCTGACCAGACAGGGCTGAGCAGCACAGCGTGAGGGCTGAGCGCTCTTATGGCTTGGTGGAGTGCTGGCCCACCCGAACGATCAATAAATGAAGAAAAAAATCACAGTTTAACTATTTTTATCTTCAAGAAGGCAAGGAGCCAAGTTTGAGGAATAGGCTTTGCAATGTGAACTAGCAGCTGAACTCTTCCATGTACCAGGCCAGTAGGCACCTCATTTTGGCAAGCTATGGTCACCTTTTATGTGTGTGTAAACACCCCTGGAGCACACAGAGTAATTAGTGTAAGACTGAGGTTCCCGGTGCATTCTGTGTGTGTGTAGAACCCGGGGTTTCGTTCCTTGTCAGTTCACAAGCCTTAATTCATTTACAAATCAAGTATCTTTGTGTGGTAGGGACTGAGTCCACCTCTCTAGCTACATTCCTGGAATACCACTGGAGGCTTTCTTTGCTAAGGAAGCTGCTCTCTGCCTGGTTAATGATTTCAAGCTTGCCTCAAATAGTGCCAGCAAGAGGCATGTTGAGCTTTTGTATATTCATATTTAAACAAGCTGTGTACCATTGAAATTAGCAGAGTTCATCTGAGTTTGCGTGGTTATTAGAGGAGCAGAATTTAGCCTCCGATGCTTGTGATAAGCCATATTTTGTACCAACCAGTCAAGTTATGGAGCTCTGCTGTGAAGTGAAGGTGTTCAAGGAGTTTACTTCTTTGTTAAGAGCTGTATGCCATATATGGTCAGTTGTGGGTTTTTTTGCTGCTGTGTTCTTTTTTTCCTTAAGAAGGCTCTCCTCCAAACTGCTGAATCATATTGCAACCATAGACCTGGTGATTTTTCAGAATTTGAATCATAGTTGAGCTCTCTGGATATCAAGCTGTGAAGACACATGTGGGTTCAGCAGTTTGGCAACCGCTGAGTACAGCTTTGGCAGTATCATATTCACAGTCCAGATTTGGATGGTTCAGCCACAGCATACAGCATGTTAGAATAGAGCAACAACATGACTGAAAATTGCTGTTTACTCTTCTTAATTTAAAGAAGAATAAACAGCAATTGTACTGTCCTCGATGATTTAGTCTGGATATTAAGAACCAGACTGCTTTAGATCTGTATCCTATCCTAGAAGAAAGTCTCACATAACAACCCCACATACAGTGAGAAAACTCTTTTGGAGGTTTTGCTCTTGCATTCTTCCTGCCAAGGTCCCCGGTAAGAAGTTGTACCAGTTAGGCCCACTTCTGAAGTCAGTTATATTCAGGATTAACAAAAAGCATCATGATCCTGTGGAGTGAGAAATAAGAAAGTCAGGGTGATACCTGAGATTTGTAAATGTAATACGATCATGGTTTGTCTTAATGTTCTGCTTTGCCCTTACAAGCTGCAGTGATTAATGCCTTAGCAATAATTAGGAAAGATAGAAACAATCTCTGTTAAAGCAGGATTCTTCTTCAAAGCTGCGCTTCTGCAGACTCAGTTGAACTCCTTCCTGCATGTGCTTCATTTTAAATAACGTTCTGTATTTAAATGGTGTGGTTTGAACTTGCTAAAGTTTTGTGCACACAATACAGGAAACTGCGGGAGTCTCGACAATTCAATACCTGTATCAATATTTCTTTAGGAGTACAATACTTAGTCTGTGAAAACAGCTACTGTTGTTTTGCAGGGCATTTAAAAGAAAGATCTTTATTTTTTCATAGTGAGCACTAAATCTGGAAAGGAATAAACAATGAATCACCTAGGCCAAATTGCTTTCTTATGTCTTCAGAAAATACACTGACAAAACTTTGCGGGTTTTTTTTTTTGAGAGAAAAATAGTAGCAAATTGTTCATTGATTTGATCTAATTTATTTCAGCTAAATCCTAAACTTGAGACCTAGACAGAAATGAAGATAGGGAACATGCATGAAGAGCACTTAAAAATGCAAGAAAGTTCCTGTGAAAATGTGGATATGGAAGGTTCATCCTTCATGCCGGACCAATGATTCCCCTGTGCCTGTTGTGCCAAAACTGCACCTTGAAAGTAATATATCTGACAGTTTTCTTCCTTGGCCAACCAGTTAAACTGAGCAATTTTGTGGGAAGAAGTAGCACTGGATCTGAGGAGGACTTGTGCTGGAACAGGAGATACCACATAGGTGAGCAGGAGGCAACTTTTTTGTGCCAGTCTCAGTGCCGAGCAGATAGACAGGAGGCTCAAAGGGAAATACTGTCCCAAAAGGAAGAAGGGATTTAGAGACAGGGAGAAGGGGTGTTGGAAGAAAAAGGGCTTCTTGGGGTCCATGGCATGGAAGAGAGAATAGTTGTGTTGTCTTGGTGTGGAAGAAGACTCTTGAAGAGAAAACGAGAAGAGCGGCAGAAAAATACGAAGGAACCAAGACAACTTTTTGTTTGCCTTGTTTTTTGTCTCAGCAGCTGGGGTAAAGCTGAGTTCCTCAGAGGAGAACATAAACTGAGCAAAGCAGCACGGACCCTTGAAACAGAACAGAATGGCTGGAAGGAGAAAAAGACCCAGGCAAGAATATCATTAGAGAGTTCAATGACAGCCAATTGAACTGGCCAAAGAACCTGGAAATTTACAATGTATTTTTCCAAGGAATAGATATGTATAGTATTTATCTAAATATAAAGTAGTAAGTTTTTGCACTGTTCTATGTAATTTCCATTTTTCCAATACAATCAGCTGCTTGAATGCTTACTTATTGAGAAGAGCAGAAAGGGTTTGAATAGAGCTTTCAATGAACAATTTATTATAAGAAGTGAGAGCTAAAAGGAGGAACTATGAAAATTCATACCAATGAAGGCCTCGCCTCATAGATTCATGAAGGTTCTTCAGTCTTCAGATGGGAGAAAGCTAGCTCAGATAAGATGTATAAGTTCAAGTCAGAAAACTCCACCCTCAGTGGGTCTAACTGTCAAAACTATCAAAGCAGCTTTTGTGATGTGTATTAATTATTATTTCTGTCCTTTCCAGGAGTCCAGCAAAGAATGAATGAAATCCCTGAAGATCAGCTCAGTAGTTGAGTCGTACATTATTGTGGTCCTGTTTTTGACAGGAGAAGGTCAGGTCAGAGACTGACTGGTATGTTGACAGTTTACTTTGAGTTTAATACTGTAAAATACAAATATTTTGCTTATGCACGGTCAAAAATAATGCTCCCAGGAAGAAGTCACACAAAATGGTACATGGTAATTCTACGCAAATGAAATATATTCCACAAGTTTTATTAAAAGAATTGAAAAGAAACTAGAGGAAGCTTTTAAAAGCAGAGGGTTTTGTTTCATGGGAACCAGAACAACTGTGATGGAAAGAGATACTTACATGGCATACAGGATTTACCACTTAAAACATCCAAACAGCAATGTAGCAGAAGGCTTGTTGTGTTCCTGGAATTATGAGATACACATGAAATGCTTTTAAAATGCTTAAATTGGTCAAAGACTTAGTCACAGTGAGTGCAAAGGAATCTGTATGCTAATCCATCTCTGCCTAGATTCTGAGCTATTAAGTCTCTTTGATACTGTTAATCCTATTCTGCATTTTATTTCTGCAGCATAATATTCTCATACTAGAGATATTGAACATCTTGCCTCAAATGTTTCATAATACGCAATTCCAGCAGATTTATGTGTGTGCTTATGGACAGATGCCATCACCTTTTATCGTGTGAGAAGGGGAGGTGCTAACTGTCATTATACCCTGTGTCATTTTATAGCGGGCAGGAAAGACAATAGTATTGTTGAAATGTGGAGTTCAGAGACAATAGGAACTGGTTACGTGGTGTCTGTTGAAATTTTAAGTCATCACACATCTCTAGTAGACTCCCCAGAAATACCCTCACTTTCCTTCAGCACAGTGACTGAGGGTATTGCACCAGGTGCAACGCAGGATTTAGCAAGAAACTTTATTCTCTAAGTAATAATTGCCAAGTACTAGCTAGATACCTCAGTGTAAATACCTTTTGAAAGGAAAAGCAAATCCCAGAATAATTTCTCATCTTTACTATAAATTCCAAACCCTGCAGTATATTTGGAAGAAAACCAGACACAGATAAGAGATGGAGAATTACACAAAAGCCATGAAATGGCACTCCTCTCCCCCTGAATTAACAACCGTATTAACAAATTGATTTTGTTACCCAAAGCAAGAAACATACAGTGTATACTGAAAATGCTTAGATGCAGAATGGAATTGAAATGCCACAGGGTTTTTCATCCTGGCAGGGAGGAGAGCTAGCACAAAGCTGGGAGGGGATAATTAAAACTCTTCAGCCCACTGTGTAATACGTGAAGAAGGAAACATTTCTTAGGGGTTATATTGTATCAGTGGTTGCTATATATACCTACATATATATTTCTGGGAATGACATAGTGATTTTCTCACTGCTAGGATGTCATACAGAACAATTATTCACCTATTTACCCCAGGATAGTTGGGATCTTACTCATTTCTTGGTTTCATTTTTGCTTTGTAAGATCAAAATCTAAAGTAATTGGTTTGGGTTGCTTTCTGAAACCCCCAGTTTAATTGATTTCTCCCTTCCATTACCAGAACAATAAGAGGTATCTTTTTTTAGCACTTGGACCTGAGAAAACCTTAGTTGTCCCAACCCCTCACAATCACCCAGAGAGATCTTATCAAGCCTCTGTTTTTGTTTTCCTTGGTGCTTGGACTCACTAGAAGGTTTTTAATAACAGCTCCATGCATTTCTTCAAGAATGGGATATAGATAAAGAAATCCAGGAGTGACAAGTTTGCATTCAGTGAGATAGGAGTCACTGTAGGACCGAGTGGAAAAATGATGGCTAGGACAATAAGGAGAGGAACAAGGAAGGTTAAAAGAGTTGTGTGAGGCAGACATCAACTTTTCTAATCCACTGAGAATGGTGAGTGTATTTCCTGGATCTGTGTTCCCCCACCCACATAGCTAGAAAATAAACTTCACAGATTAATTTCTAGGAGCATGGAATGGTTCCCAAAGAACATTATTATCTGGGAAATAGATTCTCTTTTTCAAAGTACATATTCTGGCTGTACTAGACCTAAAGAACTTGTCTGGCAAGCACATGATTTTCTTTTACATTGGTATTGCAAGAATTAGTTCAAAGACTTTTTTTTTCTGTCCTAGTTCTGTTTCTGTAGGCCCTGCAGGAAGATAGTTGTTGGCTGTTTTCCAGTATACTAATGGCAAAATAGCCTTTTCAAGAAAGTGAAATCAAGAGCTTTCTCCTCTCTCCCTGCTAGAATACTTGTCCTAAAGAAGAGGATATAACTTCAAAGGAAAATGAAATGCCTGATTGTAAGTAAATAATGAAAACACAGATCAAACTGTAGATACTATAGCTCTTTGCTTAGCCTCTTCAACTCCCTGCAAAAGCAGTGGTTTTGTCTACATTGTTTGTGACTTTTTAGTGGAAAAGAGTAGGAGTTGTATTCTCTATTCTATTTTTATGTCAGCTGGCAATCACCATCAGGACAGCATTCATTAATTACTGTCTGTATTTGAGAGCAGCAAATCTTTTTTCCATGCAGAAGACCTATACTGCATGTTGCACTGCTGGATCTCCTGGATTTCTAGGGAAGTTGGTTTTCTGGGTGGCATTTGTGAAAAGTTCTGAGCCATAAGTACAAATGAATCAAGCAACATCGCAAAGAAGGGAAATAGCGTAAAATCTTTCATTTCTATTCACAGAACCTGTTTATCTAGTGCTGACTGTATCATCATTGTGCCTGAGTAGTGCAGCAGGTGAGTATCACCATCGTGCACGGATGAGTATCACCATCATGCTTTCTAGGCACAGATTTACTCTAGGGCCAGGAGCCTGCCACCCATTTCTCTTCCCTTCTCCTCGTACCGCTGCCACAGGAGCACTTGCTGCTCAGATCATGTGAGGCTTGCACTGTTCTCCTACCTAATACCACTTGCAGCTGCATGCAGCCTTTCATGTCTACTTCGGCTTGGAGTTGTGTGTCTGCTGGGAAGGAAATCCAGCCACGAGACACTTTAAGTAGCAGTTTGATCTTTGTCAGTGAGATCGACTCAATTTAGACACGTACTGTTGAGAGGTCAAATCTGGACTGGAATATGTTAAGGGCTGTCAGAACATTGTAAGCGGGAAAGGCAGACATTGCAACCACCAAGGGTTTGATTCCAGCAGAGAGTCTTGTATATGGGGATGTTTAATAGACCGTGGAGAAGTTAAAAGGAAGGATTAGACAACTGGTGGGGTCAAGTGCACTTAAGTAATCATAAATGCATAGGGTGGTGCTGTAATTAAAAATGCTGCATTCACTTGGTTGGCCTCGGCGTTCGAGCCATGCCTAGTACAGGCATAACTTCGGTTCCAAGGGGCTTCTGTAATTGGTCCAAATCATATGAAAGCTTTAAAACTTATACATAGGGTTAAACTTAAAAAGACAGGGTGGGAGAAAATATCCTAATTATTCAGACTCTTGAATAAACAAATATAACCACTCTGTACTCTGAAGTGAAAGTATTTGTGATAGCTGTCTGGAAAGCAAAACTTTGGGGAAAAAAAAGTTTCAATTCTTATTTTATCACGTTCAAGAGAGACTGTTTTTAAGTGAGTGTTCATATTAAGCATGTTACCTGAAGAGCCTTGATAATGTTTATCAGAAGCACTTTGATACTAAATGTCTGTAAAAAGCACAAGCAACTTTTGTTTTTTAAAATAAAAGGGCATTTTTTATTGAAAAGAAAAATGCTTCTCTTGACTATTTTTACTATCTCTAGTAAACACACAAGAATTATGCAACTCCATTAAACGCTTAGAATAATATTTCCAATGCACAGTTTGCTTGTTAAGTTAATGGAGTGTTTTCTTACACACCAGGCCAGAATCACATGATGAAATTCGAACTGATTGCTTTAGGCTTTCATTCTCTTTGATTACTTATTTGGGTCAGGCATTTAGAAAGAAGATAAATCTCATATAAAAAATATTGACCTTCTCCTTGAAAACACATTTTTAAACAACTATAAGAGTTGCTGCTCTGTGCTTTGTGATATGCTTCTTGCTAAGTTCAAGTTCAGATTTACTTATGTTTTTTAAGGGACAGGAAGTTGACAAATGCTCTCCTCACAGCAGTGATGAAAGTGCGTGAGCCTGAGGTCTGCAAATGCTGGCGAGAAAGAAGAGGCAGGAAAGGGCTGCCTGCTAATAAAAGGATTATTCAGAATATGATACTTATGTGACCCAAAATAGCACTTCTGTTTCTCTCATATTTCTTGTATTTGGCATACAAAAATTCAGCTGGGATCCTGGCTTCTTAAAAACCCCTTTTACATGAAAAGAGAAGTGACCTTTCTTCCTTAAATGTCCTGGCCTCTCTTTCTCCTTATACAAATTTCAGCCACATGGAGTGGAAGAAAGTAGCTTATCCTGCCACCCTAACAAAGGTTTTCAGGAAACTGAAGTTAGGACTGGATTTGGCGTTTATGTGGAAACTGGTGGACCTACAATGGAGCCTGTTTAGCAGCAGTAAAATGGATGAAGATTAACTAACATTGTACTACTAAGAATTTTTTATACATTTTTTAAAATACATTTTTATACCAAAGGCAAAAGTCAAAATCACTAACACAGAGACTGCCTTGGACCACAAGTGAAATGCCTTGCGAGAACAGCAGGGGCTGGGAAGGATTGCAGAGGGAGATAGTGGAGTTGCCCTCCCAGAGCCTTTGCAGGCAGGATCTTCAGGTGTTTTGGACAAACATCTGTTAGGCCATCAGTCTAGAGAGAAAGAGAAGGAGGTGCAGGTTTGATAACACTTGAGAACTCATTCACCGGATGTCAGTAGTGACATTTCAGGTGTTTTAGCATGAAGCTCTCAGGTGATTTGTGAAAATCCAGAATCCCACCTTCCTGCGTGGATAATGAAGACCCGTATTTCTTGCCAGTATAATGTGCAGAAAGCATTTGTTCCTATATTCTGTCCCTGAAGGGGATGCGTTCTCTTATTACCATACATTTTGAGATTGGGCAAAGCATGAAAGCAAAATCATGAGGAGCTGTATTTCTGCCTGGTTCTTAGTAAGATAATAGCGAGTCTCACAGGGGATAAACGTAAGCTGCTTTGTTACTTATTTTCTTAACATTATTTTTTGTGTTTTGCCCATTCTGAACAGTGCAGGCAGGGAAACAGAAAACTGCCTTTCCTCTTAAATGATTTCATATGCCGCTGACAGCACATCCCCCGTACATTTTCAGTCCTACAGAAAGACTTCTGAGTTTGTACAGCACCAAGCACAGCAAGGCCTTGCTCCATGAGGATAATTTCAGGCAAATAATTCACAGTAGTGATTTGTTGTGCAAAAGCAGATCCGTTCTCCACCAGTGATGCCCTGTTCCCTGCTGGGAGGAAGCCGGCGGGTTGCTCTGTGCCCAGTGGGCATGGCAGGGGCGAGCCCATGCAAGCACTCTCTGGCTGGAGCCTCGGGCTGAACCACCTCCCCTCCCTTCTTGCAGATAGGTACTACCAAAGACACCCAGCCTGGGCAGCGGGGAAGGCTGGAGCTGCCGGCCTCGCCAGCGGGGATGAACCCTCTCCTTGCAAGCAGTAAAGCTGCCGCTTCACCCCACACACTGCCGGAGGGTGGGTGCCAGAGGCTGGTCCGGCCTCAGTGCCGTGCCAGGCTGCAAGTGCTGGCAGCTGGAGGCAGACTGCCAGGGAAAGACTGTGCATTGTGAGGCCTCAAGGCAAGCGTTCAAGCAAGGGTTAAAATGGCTGAACAGCTTGCCACTAGAAAACAGGGTTTTTTTCCATAGTCACTTCCCAGTCTTGGATATGCAGCCTCTAGTTACTGGAGGGATTCAGAACTGGCACAGGCAGCCTTTTAAGTATTAGGCTGCCCTGTGTGCTTGGCACCAAATTCAGACAATTTCGAGAACAGTTCAGATCTTCTGGAGGTTTTTTTTTGTTTGTTTTGGATTGGGGTTTTTTTGGTATTTCTTTCCATAAGAGAGCAGTTCTATTTTTAGGACTTGGCCCAAATTGTTGAACCCAGAGGTTTGAGTTTTACTGTAGTTGTTTTTCCTCTCTTCAATCAAAATGAAGTGGTTCTGACTGATCTGAGCTGAGCAATGCTGCTGCTTCTCTTAAAGTTACACTCAAGTGAGTGCACCAGTGTGTATGGGCACGTGGAAAATTTCTCTCAATTTCCTGGAATAAAGGGGGTCTTTGCTTCCTCCAAATCTATGCTCTGTGCTTGTAAATGTCTCTATTAAGACTGGTTTTGTGGAACGCTGTGAAGGGAGGCTGGCCTAAAATACAATATGTCATTAGAGTGAATTTTATTTGAAGCTTGTCTCCCCAGTGTCTTCTGTTTTCTTTCTTGCTGCAGCTGTATACCGTTGTGTTTCAGTGTATAATGTTTGTCTCCAGCCCATATAGATACCGGAACACAGCACTGGAAAATCAGCACAACAAACCAATGACCAGAGCAGTGATCGAAGCCAAGTATCTCTATCCCCTCTCTCCTTTGGCTACAGCGCTAACGTAGATCCTGCAAAACCAAATTAGCTTCTGGATGAAAGGGAATATTGCTTCCTCTGCATGGTGCTATGCTTCAGCTAATTAGCTTTTTTAGCTATGCTGCTTCCAGGGCCCAAGGGATTAAGGTTAGCATGGAGAGCTACCCCTCTTCATCCTCTACGCATAAAAACTGCCACTTGCTCTCCCTTTGTCCAAGAGCGTTTGTCCTGTGGAACAGGGTATCTGAGCAGGCAGGGGGGCACATGCCTGTTACTGGCTGGTTTGGGAGCTTTCCAAAGAAATAGTGAAGGGCAGAGCCTGTTCCTCCCAGTTTTGAAGGACCAAGGTGAGTAGCAGTCAGCCACTTCCCATGTAACTGCAGATGTCAACCAGGCCTCTGTAGACTGTCCTGAGGTCATTTTTGCAAAGCATGGCTGGACACCTCTGCTCTGTGTTGTAATTTAGGCTGTTTTCCTACAGGCTGGGACTTTGGTTTCAAGAGGGGAAGGTGCCTTCCAATAACTCTGAGTACAACACGTGGGTCATAGAGACCAGAGTCAAAATCTGTGCCTGTCCTCAGGGTTTCCCTGTTTGCTAGCCGGAGAGGCTGTCTACTCGGTGTTGAGTCTCAGCAGCGCACAGGGTGGATGCGATTCCCTTGTAGCTACCCGCTGCACAGTGCCTGTTAGTAGGAGCCCAGCATCGCAGGGCTGGGTGCTGGCTTTCTAAACACCACGCATCCCCGCAGTGCTGCCTCTGAATCGCTTTCTGGATGTAGACTTATGCTCTTACTAATGAGTGTAGACTTAAGGCCTTCCGTCCAGGACTTAAGGGCATCCATAAGATCCCAGGCTATTTTTTTAAACATTTGAGTGCTCTCACCAAAACCATAATGAATTGCTAAACTATTTTCAACAGTTTCCAAATGTCAGTTTATCCCCAGGTCTTAAATCCTATGGAAAAAAAGGCATTCGTATGGAGTTTAGCATTTCCCAGGTCAGAAGTATCCTGGGTTCTTTCTGCCTCTGGCCCTGGCTTTCAGAAATTCAGAAATGTGTGAAGCTCAAAACAAACCTCATTTTCCCTTGATTTCTGTTTTGCTTTCCTTAGACAGTTATGGCATTTTTTCTTATATCAGCTTGAAATTAATGGACATTCAAGAAACATTAGTTCTGTTGTATTTGGGTTTTTTTTTTTCACCCTAACTTTCCTGCCAACACTCTAACAATGCAATGTTCACCTAGCAAAGAAACTTAGACGATTATAGGCTAAAAGGTACATTTTTCATAGGAGTGGAGGTGTTAGCTTCAGTTTCCTAGGCAAATTCTAATACAAGTAATTACATTCTGCCTACTGCATTCCTCTGCCACTTCAATTGGATATGGTGTTCTTCCTCAGTTTGTGCCCTACACTTTTGCACAGCATCATTGTTGTCCACCATCCCAGCAGTGACTTCACTATAGAGGCAGTGATTAAAGTAAGCCACCGGATAAGCAAAAATTAGTGGCGTATTCTTGTGGTATTTATGATCAAATATACTTGTTAGTCCAAAACCTTCAGAGTAAGATGTGTTTTTAACCATGACTAGGTAGTACAATAACTTGTCACATAAATCAGCAACACAATTAGCCACGGTTGCTTTCAAATGAGGAATGTTTGATGGTGACTTTGGTACAGCAATATAAGAGGATCACTGTGGGCCATCTGTAGTGATACCTCCAAACTGTGACCACTGTTTTACAATGGAAGCTGACAGGTTATGTTGGTGGGTGAATTAGAGTGTGTTTGCTGTGAGCAGAGGAAGAAAATGATCAGGAATGTCCAGCCCACAGCAAAAATCTGGAGAGGGGGAGATGAGGGCTGCTCCCTTGGTGTGTTCACAGTAGGTACGAGCTGTTCACAGTGGTTGAAACAGCCCGGTACATGACCGCTGGCTAATTCCAGGGAACTTTTCCACTACTCCCTGATAATCACAGCATTTCACAGCTCCCTGCCAGAAGTAAGAGTCCTTTTTTCCCCACATTTCAGCGCATTCATTCAGTAATGGCAGAATTGGGACCTGTGAAGCTAGTGTTAGAATGCTAATTTTAGCTTTTCTTTAATTTCACCATGTTACAGAAAAAAATATCCCTTCATTTGCATGGTCCTTTTCCTGGCAACTCTCAGCCTTTAACACATTCAGTGTAGTGAACCAAAACCACTGCTACTTGCTTCCCCTGAAATTATACCAGTTTATTTGATTTTACCACCCAGACTATTATACCCTGGAAGCTAGCTCTGTACGTCACAGGGAGGGATGCCAGACCTGGTGATCATGTAGATGCTCTTGGGTCAAGACGACGGCTGCACTGCCTTCCAGAACCACCTGCTGGCCAGCTGCAGGGGGCTGAGGTCAGTGTGGACCTGGGGAAAGCCGCCCTCCGAAACCTGAAGTGTCGTAACTTGGTGACCAAACCACACCAAATTCCTGTCTTGGAAAAGGAGGAGAGTTTTTAGGGGAAGGGAAGGAAGACAAGGCAAGGCAAGAACATTTTATTCTGGGGGCTGTAGTTATGGAGGAGCTGCTGAGTATGTCAAGAATTTACAGCCCAGATGCAGGAAATTCAGCTAAACAAATCTAAATATGACCTGACACAGATGCTGGAAAACTAAAATAACAAAGTATCTGACCTAATTCTGTGTGTTTCCTGTAGTGGAAATTTCTTTGGTAGCTCTGAAACGCATGGGGCTGTTGTCACTCGGTTGGGCAGTAATGGTACGACTGGGAAGCAGCGGAAAAGCTGACATTGGAGTGATAACTGTAGCCTTTGATCTTGTCTTTATTCCCTTACCAGTCTTCAGGTTTGTTTAATAGCTGGCTTGTTTAGTTTGATATCTGATGCCGTTATGTGCCCAGATTTAATGTTTCATTGATGTAAATGGTTATTGTTGCTCCATGCCAGGGAAGAAATAGTGGCAGCCATTGGCCTGCACTTCCATAACGGAGTTGAGTGAGGGAGGAAGGTGAGGGTGCCTTTGGCGTAGGGGAAGGAAGAGACCCCAAGTCTGAACCATCCAAACTTTTAAAAGGAAACAGAATTTTGACGTTTTTTGACTAAAAAATTTAATTGCCTCTAAATATTAAAGTCTGCTTGCTACCAGCTCAGCTGCCAGATGGTGGATGCTTACAGATACTCCAGCACTCCTGACTGTTTTCCTTTCTTCTTCTTCGTCTTTTTCTTTTTTCCTGAAGGAGATGCCAGAGCTCATATTGGCCTTCTCAGTACACTAAGGGCTTCAGAAACCAACCTGAGCAGCAGTTTTTGAACACAGAACTATGAAACAGAATATTTTTCTTAAGTGCGTATTCAATTCAGAAATGTTTATGACTTTTTGGCTTAATCTATTCAATTTACGCATATTATCTATTCTGCTACTTTGAACTGAGCAGAACAAATGTTCTGCTACTTGGAACATTTTCATTTACTTAGATAATGCAGGAAGAAAGAGGTAGAAATATCATAAAGAAATGTTTCTGTTTGTTTTCTTGAGTTGCACTGTAACTCTTACACAGCAAACATTCTGAGTTTGTAAAGTTGCTAAGCTTCATCTGCGTGTCCCCAGTTTTTTAGTATTCCTTGAAAGATGTTTGCACTAATGGATTTCACAACTGCATTCCTTCACAATAGCTTCCTGTCTCATAAATTAAATGTCTTTTCAATTTTTCTCAGTTGGGAGTTGTGGATTATAGAAATGTCATGTAACTACCATTGTCTCTCACTTGACAAACACCTGGAAAGCGATACTATTTGTTTTGTGAAGGAAGGTTATTTCAATCAAGAAGCCAAGGAATGACTCTCATTTTTTGTTGGTGTTTTTGCATTTAGTGCTGCTGAAAAGAATATTCATTTTTTCAGGGACTATTCATTTTTTCATTTTTTAGGCTGTTTTGGTTCGGTTGTATGTTTATATACATACAGATGGATTCTGGTAATCTCTCATGAGATTTGAATTCAAGCGGGAATAAGTCCTGCAAGTTTTTTGGTTTCCTTTTCAGAGGAAACCTCTGAAAATGAGGTCTTTAGACCCTCACCAGGCCCCTGAAAGCCCCTGGGGCTGTGAAGCCCATGGGCACTGCCCAGTGCATCAGACCAGGAGGTTCCTCATTCTCTTGACGTTGCACCAGGAGTGGAAATGTCGATAAAGGTGTGTGTAGAAAGTAGTAGAATAGGCAGTAGTTTCACAGAAGTACATGACATAAATCTGTAAAGACCCCATTCCTACAAGGAGCGTGGTGTGATTAGCAGAAAGAAGCACAAATCTGTTCCCCCAGTGACACCAGTAGAAGCCCAAAATTATAGCACTAGTTGGTCAACAGGCAAGAAACTTGTGCCACTGCAGTGGGAGAGGATACTGGGTTGTTGGCCAGCACTGACAGGGTGCTGGGAACGTCCCTGGCTCTGTTGCAGCTGTCAGCGCTTGACGCCAGGCCTGGTGAGGGGACGTGAGGAGGTTGAAGAGTGAGGGGAGGTGCTGAGGCAGGACCTCTGGGGCAGCTGGCCTGCCCTGCCAGGAGAAGAGCCTCTACCACATGCTTTGCCCTCTGACAGTGCTACAATGTGGGGACAAAGGAAAATAAAAATGTAGCTGCTTTACCAGCAAAGAATTGAGAACCACTTGACTGGAGCTTGAGAGGGGAGAGAGAGAAAGAGGAAAAGAAGTATCTTAAGAAGTGACATCTGTGAATGTTTTTCCTGTCAGTGGAATGTTTCCTCTTTTGAGAGAGAAAACATCAAACCCACTTGTTTCGGGAGCAAAGGAAAAGGCCACTCTTGGTTTCCCGGTCAGTCTTGGGTCTCCCATTCTGCATGTCCTCTCTGCTCGGCCTCTGGTCACCCTGTCGAGAGCCAGGAAGGGCAGAGCATGGCCAACAGGCCAGGTTTCCTCCCATGACAGCTTGCCTTCTTCGTGGTTGCCTGGTGTGTGGCTGTTGCTTGTGCCTGCTGAAGTGCTCCACGTGTTTTCATAGAATCATATAATCATAGAATCATAGAATAGTTTGGGTTGGAAGGGATCTTTAGAGGTCATCTAGTCCAACCCCCCTGCAATAAGCAGGGACATCTTCAACTAGATCAGGTTGCTCAGAGCCCATCCAACCTGACCTTGAATGTTTCCAGGGATGGGGCATCTACCACCTCTCTGGGCAACCTGTTCCAGTGTTTCACCACCCTCATCATAAAAAATTTCTTCCTCATATCTAGCCATTACCCCTTGTCCTATAGAAACAGGCCTACTAAAAAGCCTGTCCCCATCTTTTTTATAAGCCCCCTTTAAGCACTGAAAGGCCGCAATAAGGTCTCCCTGCAGCCTTCTCTTCTCCAGGTTGAACAGCCCCAACTCTCTCAGCCTGTCCTCATAGGAGAGCTGCTCCAGCCCTCGGATCATTTTTGTGGCCCTCCTCTGGACCCGCTCCAACAGGTCCATGTCTTTCCTGTGCTGAGGACTCCAGAGCTGGACGCTGTGCTCCAGGTGGGGTCACACCCGAGCCGCGTAGAGGGGCAGAATCACCTCCCTCGACCTCGTCGCCCTGCTGCCATTTGTTTGGCAGCAATGGGCATTTCTCCTTTGTACAAAGAGGGGAAAGCTTCACTTGGAATTTTGGAAAAAAGTAGCAATTCCATCTAATAAATAAGGGGCCTGCAGCTGACCGAGAGGTTCACTTGGCCTGCCAGTCTCCCTCCCTGCCACTCGTGCGCTGCTGAGCCCGCCATTTAATCACCTGCAGGGGTGGGAGGAGAAAGGGGATGCATGGGGTGAGCTCGGCTAATACCAGAAAAGAAAAAATTCTCCGTGCTCCGCCAAAAAAGGAGAAGAAAGAAAAGCCCATACAGTATGGCATGTTTTTTCTTCTACTATGCTATAAAAGAGAATCTAGATACACTTTAAATCTAAACCAAATAGTGGGTCTGATTCTTAATGTAATTCAACTTTTTGAACAGATTAGAGACACCCAGTGCGTCAGGGCACTGTGTGGAACACCAATAGCTTGGTCATTCTTCATTCTGTAGGGATTTGGCCCAGACATGCTCTATCACATGGTATCCTAAGAGCTGCTGGTCCACTGACATCTTCTGGGTGCACACGAATGTTTCAGAAGAAGCGGTCTGTCTGCATACACACGTGGCTAACTGGGTGCAGCTGTATGCCGTTGGCTCAGTGGCAATCCTGAAACTCTGCAATGCTGCCCTTGCAGTAGGCTCAGCTTTCAAGAACTCATTTGACCGCCAGGTGTCATGGCACATGAGGGATGCAAGGCCAGCCAATTCTACTCACAGGGAGGGTTACGTGGGAGTAACATGGATTGTTACATGGATTTTCTCAAGGCAAGAGGAGTCTTCTCCTGTCCCAACAAGCCTGCTGTAGGACAATGCCCCAATATCATTGCACAAAGTTGCTCTTGTATAGGCAGATCAAGACCATAGCCTCCCTGTGCTTTGTGGAGGTCTGTGCTTTTCAGTCCATGTGAGCCATTAGTTGCTTTCTGGCTCCCCTTTGATACATGTTTAGAGGCATGTCTTATAGTGGAGCCATTTTTCCAAGAGATTATTCTCCTTTTAAAGTACTCCTCACTGCAATGTAAAAAACCAGATGAGCCAAGGTTTTATTAGAAGTACTGACTACCAGCTGAGACCTGAGAAAGTGAATTGACTTGATAAGGGCATGAAAATCAGTTTACAAAATGGAGGCTGGGGGTGAGGAGGGAGGGGAGAATTAAGTTTAGAACTTAATTCCTCCACGCTCAACAGCCTCATTTACAGGAAGAATACAACAAATCTCTTGTTTTTGCAGCACAAGGGCTTTATACAGGTAAACATGTTGAGAATGTTGCCTGTAGTGTTTGCCCAGCTAGACCATAAAGAATTCCTGTGAGCGGGGGGGAGCTAGTGCCATTGCGCAGCCCCGGCGAGTTCTGCTTTCCTCCTGCCTCCATCTGCCCCAGTGCCAGGGAGGGAGACCGCTGGAGTCGTACTATTCCTGTGAAGCTGTCCAGCACGTTTATTCTGAGTACAGACGCAGTGATCTTCCATTTTGCAATTACAGAAACAAGAATATCCTGTCGAGCTTTCTCGCTTTCCTCACTTCCCCACTGCCACCACTTGGTATGGCTGTAGGGAATATAAATGGAACAGGAAATTTGACCGCGTCCAGGATCAATGTCATTAAAGACACGTCTTGTTTTAAAATCTAATTTTATATAACTGCTCTGTTATATAATATGCTTTTGTTTGTCGTCTTGATTTTTATCGAGGTAGTGTACATTCCCCCGGACCTTTTCATGAAGGAATGTTTATACCTGTGGGCAAGCGCTAATGGCAGTGAAAGGCTTGCATTCATGGGAACAGCATTTAGCAATTCATGGTTGCCAAGGTAAGCAGCAAAGGCATGCCCTCTGCCACTCCACTGCCTCTAAAAGAAACAGTCTCTAAGGTAACAGGCTAGCACCCCTTGAGGCCAAAAATCTTTAGCTTTTTAGACAGAAAAACACATTAAATAATACCAAGAAAAGCATTTTTTTGTCCAGGCATTTTTTCTTCACAACAGAAAAGGGGCTCAAAGTGTTCTATTTTTGGTTCCGTGCAGGAATTTAATTCAGATGCTGCCCAGTGCTTTGTGCACTCAACACCCCTTTGACAGTTTAGTTTCAGGGGCACGTAGGACTAATGAGCCAAGGCATGACTGCAGTTGGAGGCTGGCGTCTCCCAGGCCTGTGACTGTTGTTCAAGTGAATAGGCAATTTCCCTGATTAGCCTGGAATTTGCAGCATTATCTGGATGCTTATTTGGCATGAGCCCCTTTTCCAGGATCACAGTCAATGTGGGAGATTGAGTCACCTGAAGAAAAGGTATGCGGAGACAGTGCTTGCTAGATATTGCTTGTGATGGGACAGGAGAATGGGCTTCTCTTCTCAACTTCATCTTGCTCTGCAGCCACTTGCCAACCTCTTTCATCTTACTGTAGCAAAAGGGAGAAGTAGGTGAGTCATCACGTTTTCCCAGTGCAAGATTTTAATTAGGAGAAGAAACAAACATCAGAGGGCTGTTTTTAAAACCGAATTCTAACAAAAAGTAAAATGCAACAGCCAGATCCCCTTTCTGCTAATGTTGGTGCATCAGAGACCCATTGCGTGCAGAAGACAACTTGTCTATGTCATCTGCAGGACATTCATATGACTCTGCCACCAGTACAATTTGCTGGATGTGGGGAAAAGCAAAAGAAGCATTTTCTGGATATTTTTTTTTCTAAATGACTCAAGTTATTACAATTGCTTGACAATTATAAAGTGACAATTCATGGACTGCAACTGAGTAATACAGGACCTGCTGGTTGTAATGCATCTTTTTATGTCTGGTGCAGTTCCTGCAGTTCCTGGAATTGTAACAAAGGTCTTAGAGCTCTTCATGAGAGGGGAGATGCCTCCTGGAACCCTTTTGCAACTTGTTCAACAGACTTGATGCTGACATTAATAAGTTTTTACTCAGAATAGAGGCAGACTGATAATCAGACCTTGCCGTATCTTCAGGTGTGCAACACATGCCTCACATTTCAGTGAGTCTTTGGGAATAAACCTCATGTTATTGAGATGACTTGTAACAGTGCAGGGGGATAACGATTTGACTACTTTCAGTCTGACAGAACGGATTCCGGCCTTTTTGCATTCAAAGAAAGGACATACATCACTGACAGTTCACTTCTCCCTTTACTTTCACTTCATGTTCTACAGTCTAAAGTAATTATGGAATAACTATGGACTTTCTAATGGTTTGAAGCATAATAACACAAAGAACATTAAACAAGGAAATGAATTAGTTACATCACCCACTCCAGAAACACCCACAATGTGACAACTTGTTATTACGCAAAAGGTGCAAAGTCAAGGGCAAGCTGGGAAGTATCCAGACACTCTTTCCAAGTTCAACACATTGTCATGTCCACATTTTGGTGCAGCACACATTCACATGCTGTTATGCAAGAGAAGTCCTGCTCCATTTGAGACACAGATTGGCTGGGGCTCACTAAATAAGAAACAATTTGGTATTTATTCATTGCATGTCTTGCTCTTTATTCACGTCTTGGATGCATAAATGGACTTAAATTTCACTTCGGGTAGCATGGAGACATGTAGCTGCCTGCGCAAGTTGTGAGAAATGGCCTGTTTTCTTTGGCAGAGTCTGCAGGCACCTGAGCAGCCAACACAAAACATCCCTACGCTCCCTCAGTTCTGGGGGGTTTGATGGCTTGTCTGGAGATAATGGCCTCTTTCTGCTGTTTTGTAAGCTAAGCAGCCCCGTGCCTAGGTCCAGTGGGACTGGATGTTGTAAGCAATAGCTTAGCGTGCCTAGCACATGCCCACAGCACTGCGTTCGGCAGTCACAGGCACTTCCAGCTGAAACATGACCAAGTTGTGAAATGAGTCTGGTCAGGAAAACAAGCACTGAGTCTCTAAGTTCTTTCATATTCTCAGGAACATCCCTATAGATTTGGCTGAAACATTTCAGAACCGTTCATCTTGAGGGAGATATACAACATGCAAAAGTTCAATTCGATACACTTTTAACTAACAGAAAATAAGTTCTTGAAATGTGATGTTTCAGGCAACAGTACTAATAGGGAGCAGTATTAGATTCATCTGTGAACTAGCAAATAATAAGAACTAGGGACTGAGTTATAAAAACCAGCTTTTTAAAATGCTGGCTTCAGTTTACTTCCCTGAACTTAGTGTTGATATTTTTGTTTACTCCACAAAGTAGGTTAACAAGAGAACTCTACTCTGTATCTGTAATTATAAAATATTATTTGATGTCTAAGCTATCATTATTAGTTGAACAGTCTGAACTCTTTTATTTTCTTCCTTTCCCAAAGAACCATTATGCTGTTACTGCGAAAAGACAGAACCTCGGGAAAATTACAGTAAAAACTGATTGCTCATACTTTGACAATGTGGTTTATAAAGCCTGTCTTTCAACAGCTATAAAATAATTGCATTCCCATGTTAGAAAGATGAAAATATGTAACTGTCATTTGCTTAACAGCTTTTAACTGAAGCTGGAAAATGTATTATTTTCATCTGACTTAATTACCATCACATTTGTCTTTCTCTCCAATCTCTATTTTTTGATATGTACTTTTGCAGATCCTAAGGCACAGTGTACACATGCATTTGTATAGCATTTATAGTCCAGTGTACACATAAAGTGACATGTGAGGGGCTGATCTAACATTCAACAAGGTCACTAGAAAGACTCCTAGCTAAGCATCAGTCTATCCCCCTGGAGCTCTGAGCAGGACTTTTCCTCATAATGTATTCCCTAGATTTCAGTTGCTGCTCCCAGAGTAGGTACAGGGACTGCATTAATGACATTTTTTTTTTCATATTCAGGTTTTATTCATCCATTTAGCAAAAAGTTGACTGATGATGGAATTTCAAACAATCAGTGTTTTATATAGCAGCTGGATATTGGAGCTTTTAGAATATTCTTCCTATAACATTTAAACTTACCCAGTGCCCAAATATTTTTGTCCCAAAATGTTGGCAGCTGCACTTTAGTTTGTGTTTTCGGTTCAGACACACATCGGAGAGCCCAGACTCTCATCCAAACCTTATCTGAATGAGTCAAACATCTTGATACTGCAAAATTGGAGAGGAAGTGATTTGAATATAAGACTTTCTCGACAGATTTCCAGTATTTCTGGTCCCAGTTGGCACTACCACAGTTTCAGCTTTTCTTTTGTAATGTTAACATTTATTTCCATGTCTATCCCAGATCTAGAAGCACAAAAGTAAAAACGTTTGTAAAAAAGGCCAACCTAACATTTCAGGAAGCAAGGCAAGCTTTGGGCAGTGCTGATTCTAAGAATAGGCAATGATCTTTTATTTTGCTTGAACTACTTTGCCCATCTTCACCTCAGCATTTGCCAGGAAACATCAAGATACTAAAACCCAGACCTCTACATGAACACAGACAAATGTAGTGATGCCTAATGATATATGCATTAGCAAAAGGAAAATAACTGTGAACTGTGTTATCAAGGATGGATTCATTGTATTTGCTAGATAGTAGTAGATACTCGTGAAGAGAGAGAGAAATCCTTCTCTCAGACCAGTGTATTTATGGCTAGACTGAAGTCTAACTTCCGAAGTGTTTCTCTAAAAATGCTGCTATAGGCCATGTTTTTTGTCTCCTTCTGGCTTAAAAAAATTTAATCCTGTAAATGGATGTAAAATATTGTTTTTCTTTTGATCCCATGGGTCATGTGTATGGTTGATAAGTAGAAGCTAGTAATCTTATCCCTGTGCACTGCCACTTACCCCACCACAAATAACATGCCTTGTTGTTATAAATGATTTGTACCTTGTGGTGCTTTCCTGGCATTTGGACTTCTCGAGATCTCCCTCATTTTCTACATTAATATCTTACTGTAACTGGGACTGGTTTAGAGGTGATGATACATGAGCCAGGAAGAACCCTACCTTATTTTCAAACCAAGAAACAGCTCATTGACCTGACAGCTAAAACCACCAGCATCCTTTTGCTTTTAAACTGAAGAAAAGTGATGGGAAGTCACTGAAAGACAGTAAACGTGAACCACTCTTAAACGCCAACCTGGCTTTTAATAGTGTTTTGACAACACACAAAAAACTATTTATTTTGAGACTTACGGGACTTCTGCAGGACTTGGTGCAAATACAATGAAAATTGTAATGTTTACATAATCTGTAAATAAAACAGTAAAGAAACCCAAGTCCCACTAGGATCACAAGTCAAAAAGGAGTAGGAGTAAACATCATTTATTACACAGATTGGTTGATTTTTTTGCCTGGATAAACAATGAAGTAATTGATATATGTCTATATACACATATATGCTCAGGGTCAATGTATCCCTATGAGTAAGAAATCAAGCAAAGGGGGCAGGAGGCCTGCATGGATGAGCAAGGAGCTTCTGGCAAAACTCAAATGGAAGAAGGAAGTTTACAGAATGTGGAAAAAGGGACAGGCCACTTGGGAAGAATATGGGAATGTTGTCAGAGCATGCAGGGATGCCATGCGGAAGGCTAAGGTCCAATTGGAATTAAATCTGGCAAGTGATGTCAAGGACAGCAAGAAGAGCTTCTTCAAGTACATCAGTAGCAAAAGGAAGACTAGGGAAAATGTGGGCCCACTGCTGAATGAGGTGGGTGCAGTGGTGACAGAGGATACAGAAAAGGCGGGGTTGCTAAATGCCTTCTTTGCTTCAGTCTTTACTGCTAAGGCTGGCCCTTGGGAATCCCAGACCCTGGAGGTAGGAGAGAAAGTCTGGAGAAAGGAAGACTTTCCCTTGGTTGAGGATAGGGTTAGAAATCATTTAGGCAAACTGGACACCCACAAATCCATGGGCCCCAATGGGATGCACCCACGAGTGCTGAGGGAGCGGGCAGATGTTATTGCTAAGCCACTCTCCATCATCTTTGACAGGACATGGAGAACAGGAATGGCGGCTGAGGACTGGAGGAAAGCCAATGTCACTCCAATCTTCAAAAAGGGCAAGAAGGAGGACCCAGGAAGCTACAGGCCAGTCAGCCTCACCTCCATCCCTGGAAAGGTGATGGAACAGCTCATTCTAGATGTCATCTCTAAGCATATGGGGGAAAAGAAGGTTATTGGGAGTAGTCAACACGGATTCACCAAGGGGAAATCATACTTGACCAATCTGATATCCTTCTATGATGGCATGACTGGCTGGTAGATGTTGTCTACCTTGACTTCAGCAAGCGTTTTGACTCTGTCTCCCATAACACCCTCATAGGTGAGCTCAGGAAGTGTGAGTTAGATGGTTGGACAGTGAGATGGATTGAGAACTGGCTGAATGGCAGAGCTCAGAGGGCTGTGATCAGAGGTGCAGTATAGTTGGAGGGCTGTAGCTAGCGGTGTTCCCCGGGGGTCAGTACTGGGTCCAGTCTTGTTCAACTTACTCATCAGTGACCTGGATAAAGGGACAGAGTGTACCCTTAGCAAGTTTGCTGATGATACAAAACTGGGAAGGGTGGCTGATACACCAGAAGGCTGTGCTGCCATTCAGCAAGACCCAGACAGGCTAGAGAGTTGGGCGGAGAGGAACTTAATGAAGTTCAACAAAGGCAAGTGTAGGGTCCTGCACCAAGGGAGGAATAACCCCATGCACCAGTACAGGTTAGGGGTTGACCTGCTGGAAAGCAGCTCTGCGGAGAAGGACCTCGGAGTCCTGGTGAACAAGTTAACCATGAGCCAGCAATCTGCCCTGGCAGCCAAGAAGGCCAATGGTATGCTGGGGTGCATTAGGAAGAGTGTGGCCAGCAGGTCGAGGGAGGCTGTCCTCCCCATCTACTCTGCCCTGGTGAGGCCGTATCTGGAGTATCGTGTCCAGTTCTGGGCTCCCCAGTTCAAGAAAGACAAGGAACTACTGGAGAGAGTCCAGCAGAGGGATATGAAGATGATTAGGGGACTGGAGCATCTCTCTTATGAGGAAAGGCTGGGAGAGCTGGGTCTGTTTAGCCTGGAGGAGAGGAGACTTGAGAGGGGATCTTATCAGAGCTTACAAATATCTTAAGGGCGGGTGTCAGGAGGATGGGGCCAGACTCTTTTCAGTGGCGCCCAGCGACAGGATAAGGGGCGATGGGCACAAACTGAAACACGGGAAGTTCCATCTGAATATGAGGAAAAACTTCTTTACTTTGAGGGTGACAGAGCACTGGAACAGGCTGCCCAGAGAGGTGATAGAGTCTCCTTCTCTGGAGATATTCAAAACCCGCCTGGACACGATGCTGTGCAACCTGCTCTAGGTGAACCTCCTTTAGCAGGGGAGTTGGGCTAGATGATCTCCAGAGGTCCCTTCCAACCCCAACCATTCTGTGATTCTGTGATATCTGCAGAAATATATAAACACGCAAAACTCAGAGGAAACAAAAATGTTTACCAAGGCCCATTTCCCAAAATACTACTTAAGGGAAGCAGTCAAAGGTTTAACAGAAAGGAACCAGTTTCTTGGATTTGTAACTAACGTTTTCTAAGAGTGAGTTAGATCCTAGAAAGACACTAAGGACACTCAGATAACATTTTCTAAAGGTAAAAATAATTGTAAAATACAGCCTAATGCAGACAGAAACACAGCCTGACACTATGTGTGTGAAATTGTCCACATCTGCATGTGCATGCTTGCTCATGCACCCAAAACATAAAATATTCTCTAAAAAAAGTGACCTCATTATCACACATAGTAGACAGGTAACTCTTGATAAACTGGGGTGGAAAAATATCAAACATAAGTTTTTGAGGGGGCAGAGGGAATTATATACTATGGTTCTTAAATTTCCTCAGGATTATTTTTTGACAGTTCATCCAAAATTAATGGAAATGCCTCTTGGTCCTTTGGGTTCAAAGCAAAAGTCACTTTCTCTTCCTCAGAATCTACTACCTAGAAAAAGTCAACATTTCCATTTCTAATCTTCAAAGTAAATTACAACTGATGGAAAGGTAATGCAATAAGCTTCATTAGCCTCACTTCTACAGACACAATATTAATTAAAGTCTATTTTTCTTGTAGACATACTAATATCTTTATACTAATAGTATAAAAATAATCTTATTTTTGGTGAAATACACCGGTGAGGGAATCACCAGCCATACAGATATAGCAAGGTTTGAAAAATGAAGATAACTTTACTAGAATTAAAAAAGTCTGCTCTGGGATTTGAGAAAGCTGAAGTTAATGACCTGGAATCCTTAGAAGTTACTTACACGTCCCACAACATTGGCAGAGAAGAAGAAAAACATGTTTTAAAAGTTACACAATCCCTCTCCCCTGAGCTCCCCACTGAGCTAAGCTAACACTGAGCTGCACTGAATAATTTCCCTCTGTTTCAAACAGAGGGCACAATCACTGGTATTGGGGTAGCTATGGCTTTGTTCACCTAGACATTAGTTAAGGACTGTGGCCGCTGACCTTCTGTCACTGTCTTCTTGCAACCACTTATAATAGATCACTACGTGGATGTGTTAGAAATAATGTAGCTCCTTAAGGAGCTATTTAACCAGGTATCCCTGCTCATCCTCCTGCAGCGCCCCTGAGTGTCCTTCCCTTTCTCAGCGCTCTGGGCTCCTTGTGCTGTGCCAAAGTCCTGGATGTCTTGCCTCTGCACTCTTGGCACGTGTCTGCCTCCATGCAAGCACCTCCATCCCAGTCTGGCAGAGCACAGTGTTTTCCGGATGCAGAGAGGCAAATGTAGTTTTGACACCGTACTAAGTGTGGGGATAGGAATATGCTTGAGGGGCCATGTCAGGGAAAAAGGTGGGTGGACACCCCTCAGTTTGGGGTCAGATGATCATATCAACCTGTTAACAAGAACTGGGTTGCACTGATATGCAACGTATGTTGGAATAAAATGTTTTAGGGAATGTGTCAGGGGACCAGTGCTACATGAAACTAACCCGCAGGTGCTTTTCAAAGAATGGGGGTTGTTTAGCTGGTACAACGCAAGACAAATATAAGTAAAAATATGGGATGCTTTTACAATGTCAATGACAAAAAGAAAAGGTGAAAACTTAGGTTTATGTTAAGAGGAATGTGATTTGTAAGATGGTCAGGTAAGAGAGGGAATTCTTTTATTCTGCTTGGCTAGTAGTTACAATAGTGAAACAACTTTTGGCATGACAGTTTGGAAGACACCAGTAAAAATTTTAAGATTAGAAAAGATAATGTAGAGGAGAGGGTAAAGGAACTGGGTTTGTTTAGTCTAGAAAACAGAAGACTTAGAGGGGACATGTTAACATAATCCTCCAATATATAAAATGTTATAGAGAGGACAATGTACATTTGCTCTCCTTTTCTCTTTGGGAACAGGACAAGAAGAGATCTACTTAATTTTTGGCAAAGAAAGAAATTAGACTTTAGGTGAAAATATCTAATTAGGTTATTGATATACTGGAACAATGCTAATGAAGCTGTGGAGCACCCTTTATGCAAGGATTTCTAAAAGCAGTTTTAGACAAACATCTGTCAGGCATGGCCTGTGTGTACTTAATTCTGCTTTGCTGCTGGAAGGCAGGCTGGGGGCTCCCTTCTAGGTGTTTTGGAAGACCTACTTTTTCTACAGTTTAGGAGGACTTCAGCACAGCATTTACTGTCAAGTAGCTTATGCACAAAGTAAGTTATGGACTAGATTTTTTAGATACTTTAAGTTGTTTTATGATTATTACACTGATCTTTTCCTTTCTGCTTTATCTTTGTAAATGTTTGCATACTTACATAATTGAGTGTATTGAATTAAGTAATCAGAGGTACTCAGGTTAAGAATTTACACAAATTTTTTGACAGTGCAGCTATTACACAGAAGAGTTTACAATTTAACCTCTTTTTACCTGGAAGTCCAAAAGCCAGAAAGAAAGAGCATATATGTTAGTTATTTTGGTTTAAAATATTAAGTCCACAACAATAAAAGCTTTGTGTTATACTCTTTGTTAGTCATTTGGATTTTGTCAGGGAACAGAAAATATCTAAAAATCCTCTTCTTGTAAAAGGTTTCTAGCATTAAAATTGTTCTAGCATCCATGTGTATATGGGAGTTCTCATTAAGTGCCTGCAGTTATTTAAGTCAGAAATGGAAATATAAACCATATCTTTTTCTATATGGTATCTATAAGGCTGAATATGACTTCCAGTCACTGAGAACTATACAGAATGAGAAAATTCTTCTGTGCTTCCTACTGGTATTTTATGGTCAACTTTAAGGAAGGCATACTGGGAAGGATTTGGAAAGGTGTATTTTGTTTTTCAGTGGACCACTAGTGCTTGGGTTGGTTAGATAAGAGACATAGATCCTGGAGGTGGCAGGCTGTACACCAGCATTCACAGATTAGGCAGGAGTTAAGTTTATGCATGCAAGAGAGTTGCTGCATTTGTAGACATCCATAAGAAGGTGCTTTTATAAGCACCTTTTCTTAGGCTAATACCAACAGCGAAACACAGAAGATGATGACAAGCTCTCTAATTAGCTTGAATCATTTGGCCTAGGAAGCTTACAAAGTGCTTGCCAGGTTTTTAAATCCTTATCAGTAAGTTTTCTAATACCAGCAAAGAAAACTCTTAACCATTAAATAAGGATTTTAGTCTTCTAGGTGTTATCAGCAAACACCAACTCCTGAGTAAGTGTTTAGACTTTACACCTTAGTTGGTGATAAGTGACTTCCAAAAGCCCTGTGTGACTGCCTACTTCCACTTGCATTGCAGTCAAGGGAGACTTACCTTCAGTTTTAATGGGCCCTGTACAAGGCTGATTCAAGGACCCTCCAGAAACCTCTTTCTGGGAACTGTTTCTCCAAATAATTTTTTTGCACAACCCCCCATTGACTTTCTTATGGGTTGAACGCTTTGACACAGATCAAGCAAACGTGGAAATCAGCGGGACTGTTACCACTAACTTTGATGAGCATAGAGTCAGGCCCCTGAAGTTTTTGAAGTGTCAGGCTAAAACTAATGTGGCTGAGACAGCCAGAGGCCTGTCAGAGCATCGCTCCTGGGCTCTCAATTCCTTCTCACCAGGGCAGGTAGCTAGAGAAAGCTAGCTCTTCAACTTGCTTACACAGTAGTGACCGAGTTTGGAATGTTTTATCCTACTGGGATAAAACAAAAACTAACGGGAGGAGGTCTTTGCCGCACCAAGTTCTAATCAACTCTTTTTTTAGGATATGGAAAAAAGTTATTAAAAAAGCCCATGACTTTTTATTTTTGTTGTGTTGGTAAAAAGGAATGGAGCACAGGCAGCTGCTCTTTCTTCTGAACCATCTAACCTTTTGGAAACTTTCAGGAATGATGCAGAGCCTCTCAGAAGATAAGGATGTGCTCAGCTGTCATTTGCACAACCACTTATGGCTAATTAGGAAGAAGAGTTGAGAAAGCTAGGGGTTGGTTAGAAATGCCAGAGGCTGTGTATATCTCCACACTGTAACTCACGTGCTCAGCCTGTTGTCAGGCTCCGGACCTCTATTCATTTTCTTCCATGGATACCAGAGTCCTGGGCTGCCCTTTGGAATAAATCTAGTCTTCCCTGAAATGAAATCCACAAATTATTCTGGGGATAATTTGCTCCCAGAAAACTCTAGTTTGGCTTGTTCAGCTCTATGCAGTTTTCCTATGTTATTCTAGCAAACTCATGCTCTCAGGTACCCTCACACAGACTCATACCATACCCCATGGTGTGCATTAATTTGACATCATGCTATAAAGACACCACTGCAGCAGGCTGAAATGTTCTGAAAGGTCGCAACATAAAATAATTATGTCTTAGGGCCATGGGGACTTCCTATGGGCTCCAGAGGAGACAGCAGATGAGTTGCTGCACAGTAGAGCCCTGAGCTGTATGGATGCAAGTCACCCCATGCTAGCTGGTGTAGGATCGCTCTGTGTGGGGAAGCTTGTAGTAAGGTGGTTGTAGCTGGTGCTGCAGAGATAAAATGGAGAGTTCCTAAACCAGGGAAAAAAATAGAACTATTTTTAAGGATTCTCAGAAGAATGAGGAAGATCTAAGGAGAAAAAATATTTACAATCTATTCAGACAATAAAAGGGATGATGGATGAAAAGCACACTAGTTGGATAAAAGAACCTCATTCTACTTCTGCCAATACTTCATTGTAATATGCTTCAGCCAGGCCCCAAATAGTGATTTGCTCTACCATAATTCCTGCATTCAATTACCAGTGAAATATATTTATTGTTGGTGGTTAGCATCCAGCCTTTGAAATGGTGCACTAAGTGCCTCATTTTTATATTATTCAGTCAGAAAAAGTCATAATTTAACTTTGTTTTGCAAGTATTCTGACAGACTGAGGAAGGCTCTTTTTATTTTGCTGTTCAGAGGTCGGGTGAGTCCCTTGCAGAATTTTTGGCATCCAAAAACCAAGACTTAAATGCAGCATCTTCTCTCCTTGAGCAGGGTGATATGCACTGAAGGCTCAGCCCTCCTTCCTTGCCCGTATCCCAAATCCCTGGAGAGAGAAGAGGCAGAACGGTTCCTCAAACCAGCGCAAGGCTTTGCTCCAGAGACACTCTAGCAATGATTTTGCCATTCTGGCAGGAAACGAAGAACAATTTTTCTTTCTGTTCTTGAACCTTCTCTTCAGAAAAAGGCAAGGACCTGGGAGATGAAAGATCTTGAACTCTAGATCCACTGTGGCCGGCACACAGCAGAGCCTCCTCAGCACGCCACCATCTGGGATATGCCACCGACTATAGGAAGCAACCTGTCACAGGCCTATGGGAAAATGGAAAATATGCTACAAATGCAACAGTCTTTTTCAAGAATTTCTGATTCCCAGAAGCTTTGACAATCCTGCCTCAGCACCAGCCGGTGTGTGCCAGGCAGTCTGGCCAGGAATATGGGCAGAAACGTGGGCAAACGCCATGTCAAATCTCTTCAGTCCTGTGCTTGGCCATCTAGCAACCTGTGCAGAAGTGATGTGGCCATGAGAGCTCACTGCAGCAGCGATTTCCTCCGGACGTATGGGTGCTTGGCAGCCTGTGTGTCCCAGCCATGTAGTGTTGAAGTAACGGGGATCAGTTTGGACAGATTTGGTGGGTGCACTGACTATTTTATTGACCTCTCGGGCTTTCTTAGTGATAGAGGCATAAGGTAGTGAAGGATCTGTTGCACATACAGAAGAAATCATATACATTTATACTAAACTTTAAATCTGAGGTTATTAACATAAACACTTTGACCTCTAGAGGAAGTGCAGTGCAAAACAGAGGAGCAGTATTTTTACAACACTTCACCCCCAGGACAACACACGAGAAGACCCACAGCCTCAGGCTTCTTCTTGGTGCATTCCCTCCACTTAATAGCTTGGGTTTTTTTTATATTGGGCAATATCAAAATGCTGGAACAGCAAAAAAAGAAAAGCCTCAAACTATTCCGAAGGCTGTTCTAGTCTTAAAAATTTGAGCACTAAACTAAATAAAGTAGCGTGCCTGGTAGTTTCCTTTAGCTATGATAGACATGTATAGTTATGTGCACAATGGCTTTCGTTAGCCATCTCTTTACCTCCAAAGTAAAAAAATCATCCATTTTCTCAAAGTCTGTTCTAAACAATGGTCCTAAACTAATGATAATAAAAAACAGTTCTACAGGCACTCACTGGTTTGGTATTAATTGTAGAAACCTTAATTTATACACACAATTTTATCTTAAAATGCTACCATCCTTGTTCAGGAAAGCTTTTCTTCCTCTTTGGGGAGCTAACTCCCTTTCAGAGCGCAAGCATAAACACATACTTCTATTAGGCACACCAAAGATCTGTGAACTTGTCTTATTTTATTTTATTTTATTTTGTTTTGTTTTGTTTTGTTTTGTTTTGCTTTGTTTTGTTTTACTTTATTTTACTTTTATTTTTAGCTGCTCATGCTTCTACATGCAAGTGGTTCCAAACTGAGCAAAATTGCTGAGATGGGTATCTATCTCATTTGGAGAAAGTAAGTAGAGTTAAAACATGCATAAGTTCATTCAATGATCAGGGGATGCTCTGCACTGCCACTGCTTTCATTGTGCCCTCTTCCTCACCTTTCTTGAACATATACTGTGGTACATCCTGAAAGAGAAGTCTCCATCCACCACTCCCTTGATATTGATATAAAGGCAGCTTCGCCTCCACCCAGATTCTTCCCTTTCCTCAGTAACCGTGAAAACACAACATCCATCTTTCCCTCTCTCTCACTGTGTCTTTGGACTTTAAGCCAGGTAAGAGTATGAGCTATAAATTGAAGTGAAATATACAGCTGGGTAAATAAAGTGAGACGAAAGGGAGAAAAAGGGAAATGTGTTTCCTATCACAGAGTTTAAAAAACAGACTTGGCACACAAGGGGAAAAAACAAAACAGGAAACAAGGTTCTACATATAAATTAAACTTTTTCACCCTGAACCTTTTTAGATAGCCCAGGAGTAATAAGAACGTGTGTTTCTTGGACCAGCAAAGCAAGCATTCCAACACTAAATGGCTTCCTGTCCAACACATTCAAAGCCAGAGGCTGTTTTTGGGGGTTGGTTAGAAATATGTGTGAAGTATGCACTTTTACTTCTGGCCAAATCAAATGTTTTTAATCTCCCCCCCATCCCCTCCCCCACAAAAAAAAAGAAAGCGAAATGTGACCAAAGTTTTCTTCTTCACTGAGGAAGTTCAATGATTAGCCTTCAGTTAATCTGCAAACATTCACACTTCCCAGTAAAGATACTTAAAAAGGAACTGGTAAATGTCATTCTGCACTGGCATTTGAGGCTGTTGAGCTGTAATGAGTAGATGCATACAAGAGCTCAAGAACTTGGCCGCATGCAAAGACAGGGAAACAGGGAATATTTGAGTGTGCAAAGTGTGTTCAGCATTTTCCCCCATTGGTGTTAAACCTATAATTCACAAATTGTTGATCCGTTTTCTTCTTCTACCACATCAGCCTCAAATGTTATTTGGTACTCCATGTTCTTTGCAGATAGGTCTTTAGGGTTTTTTTTCTACATTTACAAGGTTTGATTATGTGGCCAAAAGTGAAAATAACACACATGGGAAAAAAGCATGGAGCACCATATGTCATGGATGCGCCAAGGTGAGGAGGTTTTCCAGTTCCTCACTGAAGCCACAGGCTACTTTTTGCAAAAAAACATCACAAAAGTACACCCTTTTTTTACAGCTAGTGGGCAATAGTTATATCTAACTAACCTGGGCCTCAATTTGTCCCTTTCAGTATAATTTCAGAAGTCTCACCAATTACTGCTTCTAGTAACATTTTTTCTCCCAACTGCAAACAAACAGAAGCCATGTAAGTGGTAGCCAACTATTTTCTTTAAATATTTTTTTCATTCCAGTGTTTTTGAACAAACTCGGGATCTAAACCCTGTTCTGTTTCAATATTTGAAGAATGCTATGTACTGAGTACGGTCCAAGATGGTATGTTGTTGTGAGACATTGGTCTTGTCTGTTGCTGTTATGCCACCTTGAATGAACCGAGCTGCATACTTTGTTTTGGTTCTTTCTGCCTAATTTTTACAAAAAAAAACCCCAAAACAACACATTAGCAGACCCTTATAAATGTGTATTCTTGGGTTTTTGCTTGAAGAAAATCTGGATCTCCAGTCTCACCTAAGTCAGTAAAATTCAGCCTGCGCTGACTTGCACCAGACTAAGCAACGATTTTCTTTTGGCCCAGCCAACTATAGTACTCATTTTCAGAGGTACAGCTGAAGATAGAACTAACAAAGATAGTGGGACTTAATGAATACTAGACAGACTCCACTGATGACTCATCCCTGGACCTCCACATACTTCAATATCATATCATACTTGATATCCAGAGCTATTGCTGTGGGGGAGCAGGGGAAATGACCAATGAAAGACAGGTTTCCTGGATCTGTCCCTCTTCGAAAGTCCAGCTTTCCCAAGAAGAGCTGTAGGAGTTCAGTTTCTAGTGATTCTGTGACAGCTGCTCAGTGAGGCTCTTCTGCCACCTCCCTGGTGCACTCAAATTCAATTTCAGTTCAACTCCATGTCCACATTGTCCTCTGCCCTTCAGACTCCTTCCTTCCCGCAGGCCCATCCAAAATAAAACCATCGTGTTTGTTTGCTATGTCTGAACCCTGCAACTTCCTTTCCCCTGACCTTCACCATTAATCCTTTTGAGTTTCTGTTCTAGCTCCCTCACTTCTAATACCATATTTCTACATGCCAGTTATTTTTCTGGTGTGTTAAATCAGTCATTAGCAAACTAACATGAATTCTCAGGAAGGGGAGTATGTTTAGGTATGTCCCATGGAAACTGCAGGGTCCAAACTTTCTGCAGAGTTGTGTTGGCAAAACTACAGGCTGCCAGCAGTAATCAGTATCAACAGGTTAAAAACCAAAGGCATACACTCTGGTGTGATCAATATGTTTCTTGTAACCTCAGTCTGTTCTTCTAAAATTGACTTTTGAAACACATCCTTTCATGTGGGACAAGGGAAAGTAAAGATCTGCAAAATACTATGAAGATACACATGGCTTTTATGAGTGAGTCATAACAGTTACTCCTAGGTTCCTCACACATGCAATTTTGAGGAAAGACAGAAATAGAGCATGATAAAAAACAAACGAAAGATAGAGCATGAGAGAGAGAGACAGAGAAGGAAGGAAAGAAGACAAGAGAAGACAAAAGAAGAAAAAAGAAAAAAAGAAAGGAAGGAAGGAAGGAAAGAAAGAAAGGAAAGAAGAAAAGGAAGGAAGGAAGGAAGAAAAGAAAGAAAAGAAAGAAAGCAAAAGAAAGAAAGAAAAGAAAGGAAGGAATGAAGGAAACAAAGAAAGATGGTTGAGAACAGAAATCCAACTAAATATGGAAAAGACAGCCTTTATGGTAGTTGAAATCCCTATTTCCTTTGCCAGGTAGAGAAATCCTAATCCTGTTACATGATCCTAACATCTTTCCAACTGCTTAAGTGAATCATTGCCATTACCAATATGGCCAGAAATTTACTATATCAGCTTCCCAGACACTGAACGCAGTGTTGGCAGAGCTGATAGATATTAACTCAGTGAGTCAGATAGGGTGTTCTTTTTTTATCTCCAAGGCATACAGCAGCAGCTCCAGCCATGTGGCCGCTGCAGCTGCTGCCGCCGAAAGCTGGGCAGCCAACGTGATGAGTGGGATTGCTGATCAGTTGTACTGCAAGACTTGCATGGTAAGTGCAAGCCGCCCCAGCAGGTAATGAGACTATTATTGACATTCTGGTGTACTTCCTCGAGGTCATGTCGGTCATATTCAGGAATCTAGAAAAAACCCCAACAAATAATACTATAACTGTCATTATAATGATACTTAGTTGCAGGCATCGTTATCTCGGTTGATAAGCTTTGTCTTGAAACAATCTTTTTCAGTCTCACAATGATTCCAAGTCTCCCTCACTGGAGCTTTGTACGTGTGACGTTATTTACTGTGGAGATTTTCACATTTTACTATTTTTTCTCACTTGCTTCTAGCATACACCACTTTCAGAGACAGCTGCTTAAGCAAAGTGTCATTTGTTTTGTGGAAATAAAGTCCATACATCCACTATTTACATAATGGGAATAGGTTTTGTTCCTTAGCAGGTTTTTTTCTGTATCTCTGCTAAAGAAATAGCTAGGGCCAAAGGTGCTAGAACAAAACAAGGAATACACTATGCACTCAGTAGAAACACACCATGAAAGCAATCTGAAGGTGCTCTGAAGCAGTCACGTGTGCTGTGGAGTCATTATATTGTTGACTTCTGCCAAATGGCATCAGTGGATGAAGTAACAGCCAGAGACTCATGTTGCTCTTCAAGAGACATCAGACTTTGTTTTCTCTGATTTTTCCATTTTCTTCTCCACTTTCAGTGCTCCATTCTTTGAATCATTTAAGAAGTCCAAATTTCAAAACCAAATACTCGCTGATAAGGTCAGGCTATGCTGATCGATAGCTAGGAAACTGCAGCTGTTTCTTCCAGCAGCTGTTTCTTCCAGATGGATACATCAGTCTATGCTTGTCTTGTCCTTGTACTTTTCCCCAGCACAGTTGGCCACAGGTCAAGAGAGAATGCTAGGGAGATGGGTACAGCTACCTCTCCTTATGAGCAAACCTGCCTACCAGGGTCCACACCTTCTCTGCTACCATACTGCATTACTTTGAAGCAGTCTCCTTTGGGACACCCCATAGTCAACTCCATTTCCACATTATGGGGGACTGATGCTCTAGATGCTAGCAAAATGCATTCACAAACATTGGTCTTCAGCTCCAGCTTCTATCTGTGATATGTGAACATCAAACCTACAGGACTTGTCTGTCTGAGAGTTTAGCAGAAGAGACTCTCTCTTTTTTCCAACAGCACTTGTGTTCATCCCGTTGGCCTGTATCATTTTGATGAAGTTACACTTCAGGCATCTTCAGGACCAAAGGCCGGATTCATTAAGTGATTTAGACAGTCTTATCTACATCATAATTGCTTTTTCAACACAGTCACAAACATATTGACCCATCACATTTCTGCCGAACAACCAGATGGGTATCAATGCACTGCAGGGAGATCTGGGGTGCTGTCCTATACTGTCTTAATACAAGTTTCTGTGAAAAGTAACTGAGATATTGTTTTTCAGTGCAACTTCGAGCATTCTTTGCAGCAAGGTGGATAAAAGGAAGACTAGACAACGGGCTAATAGAGTTCGGTAACGCTTCTGTTCACCTACCAGAAGTGTTTTTGTACAAGGCTAAGGGAGCCCAATCTGTTGCATCATTGCTTCTGAAAGTGAAATATCTGAGTGTGAACAAACTGTTAACACATCATATACATTGTATTTATGGACACCTAGTCAGCTTGATCATGTACATAATTTGCAGGTAGGATCTGCCATGACACAAACATTAAAAATATGGTAAGATACTGCAGATAGCTTTTCACTTAGCACAAAAGAGTTTGAGCCTTCTTTCAGTGTACTCAGCACAAGTTCTTTCTTCTGGAAGAACTTTATTATTTGGCAGAATGCTACATAAAGCAGCCCAAGTGGGCTCTCCTCTCCTCTCCTCTCCTCTCCTCTCCT
>VYZW01047392.1:1647-11686 GCA_013401315.1 Balaeniceps rex
CGTAAACAAACATGATAGATTGCATTATCAATATACCTTGCCAATAGTACTGCAAATGGGAAAGAAACGCTGCAGCAGACAAAAGAACAAATAAATAGATGAACAACAGTTTGACAATTTAACTCAGCGGCCACTTCGCAGGAGTTGACGCTTTGGACAAAGGCAGAGGAACCCCAGTGGATACCAGAATAAGGATTTTGTAAACTATGCAGATTAGTTAAGGTGCTACAGGTTACAACTGGTAGTCTTGATTTCATATGGCATCTAGTTCCAATCTCAAAGTCTTTATAAATAAACAGTCACACAAAAGGTATTTTAATTATCACAGAACTAAAAGAATCACTTGAAGGAATGCTGGGAAGGGAAGAAAAAAAGTAAGGCTTAAGCTTGGAAAAATTCTGGTAGGCTTTGATACCAGAGTCTCAATCACTTAAAGTAGTATCATATAGCGAACTTTGACTATAAGATCTATTTCTATGTACTTCTTTATGATAGAAATTCTCCTTCCTCATTTAAAATAGCAATACTCTGCATATAGCAGGGTAATGTTTTTCAGCTTTCAACAACTAGCCACAAAATCTCTGTGAACACTGCTATGCTCGAACAGAGTATTTCAGTTCCAACCATCATGAACTGACGCATATCCAGAAGTTGCATATGGAAGTCTCTTGAAAGGATTACAACTTTTGATTACACTCTGTATATCTTTAATGTCCCTATTGCAGAGTTTTCTGATATGCTGTTTGTAAAGTTACTGGTTTTACACCCACTTGGGGTAGAACCTAAGGAACAGTCAAGTATTTTCTCCACATCAAATTAATTTCTTAGACAAGGTTTCTTACAACAGCAACTCAACACATTATCCTTCCTAATTTTTAAAAAAAAAAAAAAAAAACACACCCAAAAAACCCAAACTGAGTTTTGACAAAAGCTTACCACAGAGAACTTTATTAGGAGGGAATCCGCACATTCTCTATAGCAAAAATTAGAAGATTACATAACAAAGGATTTACTAAGTGATTACGGGCACTGAACAGATGTCCTTCATACTGCTGAAGCCAATGATATTGATAGATCATTGAATGCGGAAATGAAAACAGGTTGCTGTAACCCTATTTGTACTTTTTAGTGCATCTCACAGGGAATGTCTTTTTAGCCTGCTCATAACATTAACTAAGTAACACTTAAGTATCATCAGTTAAATTGAGCAATAGATTTATCAAAGTAAATATGAACACATGGAAAATAGCATCTTCGAACAAACACTTAAAACATGTAATGAAGCAATGTCACCATTTTAACATGTCTGTCCTGGTTTAACCCTAGTTGGCAACTAAGCACCACACAGCTGCTCGCTCACCCTCCCCACCCCCCCAGTTGGATGGGGGAGAGAATTGGGGGGAAAAAAAAAGTAAAACCTGTGGGTTGAGATAAAGGCAGTTTAATAGGACAGCAGAAGAAGAGAAAGTAATAATAATAATAATGATAAAAGAATGTACAAAACAAGTGATGCACAATGCAATTGCTCACCACCCACCGACTGATGCCCAGCCAGTCCCTGAGCACCGATCGCTGCCCCCCAGTCAACTCCCCCCAGTTTATATACTGATCATGACATCATGTCGAATGGAATACCCCTTTGGTCAGTTTGGGTCAGCTGTCCTGGCTGTGCCCCCTCCCAGTTTCTTGTGCACCTGGGAATGCATGGGAAGCTGAAAAAGTCCTGACTAGAGTAAGCACTACTGAGCCACAACTATAACACCAGTGTGTTATCAACATTATTCTCATACTAAACCCAAAACACAGCACTACGCCAGCTACTAGGAAGAAAATTAACTCTATCCCAGCTGAAACCAGGACAGTATCAGTAATCTGTTATTCAGAAAATGACAGAAGCATCTGAGAAGATACATGAAGGACATCAGACTAGAAAATAAATACAAAAATTGATGAAGCAAGGAAGTTTTATGAAACAAAACTTACCTTTGAGCCATCCAAACTGATTATCCTGTAGACATTTCTTGTGCTGTCATAGAAGTAGGACACAGTAACAGCATGCTTGCTGGTGGGAACCCAGTTCTTCTTAGTGTTTGGGTCAATCTGGAAGACATGAGCTCGGGTGCTGAAGATGGGTTGTTCCCTGATAGATAGAGAGTAAAGGTCATGAATCGAATTTGTACATAATATCATTGCACACAGGTTATCTGCCAGTTGTGCCCACTGGGATGTACACATTTCACTTTGCATGATAAATTTTTCTAGGAACTTCTGTATGTGTTGCTGCATAGAGCAGATAAGTGCATTAATATACACATGCAAGCAAAATGCAAGCCTTCTAAGGCAAATATCAGCACCCAGTTGTAGAGTCAGATAAAGACAGACATCTCTAATACAGATTCAGGCCTGTCCCATCACCTCCCCAGCCCTCACCCTCCGTCTATCCCTTTAAACTAACTGGCATTAATACATGTGTAACTTCATTTCATTACACTGCACGCTGCAGAAAGTGCATGACTTCAAACCCCCATCTTCTCAAAAATCTTTTAATACTTTTAATTCTAATCAATTTTAGGCCATAATCTGCAACTGAACTGGCTGATTCAATGCAATTACTCTAAAACTAACATTAGTTAGGGTCAGAAACATTTGTTGTGAAACCTCGCTCTTTGGAGCTTCACACTTGAACATTTTCATAGCAACACTAAATATGTACAACATACACGGTTCAAAGTTAACTGCTTAGCAAACAAAATTATGTAAGGTAAAATAAAAAAAACCTACTGTACTTTAGAACTTACAACTTATTTTCCCCATGATCATTGCCAGGACACAGAGTATTGAACAGAAATCTAAAAATATTTTAGTATCACTAAGATAGTTCTCAGTTTAAATTTAGCTACATTTTAGTGACAAATAGATTGCTGTATCCTTCAGGGAATGTTGCCATCAAATCCCAAAGATATTAAGTACCACAACTTTAAGTTGGATTTAACTTTTTAGGGTTTTGGACTCTCTTGTTTTCTCCCATTTCCAGGATGTAAAGAAACATATCCTTTGTCCCTCCCCTCATTTCCCTTTACGAGGTAAGTTTTTAATACATTTTTCTGCCCAAAATAAAAGCAAAAGAAAAAATTAGGATTTGGAGTACTCATAGTCAAAGGGTTTTATTCTGGCCTCATTACAAAGGGGTACGTGTGAACTCTCAGAAATATCTCTACTGCTTGGCAGCAGAATCGTACTACTCAACTGGGAGTTAAGGGTCCTTTGAAGCTCATCTGCCAGAAGATGTGGTGTTCTCCTGTGTTGGGTGTTGCAAGAAGTTTCTGTATCCTTTCTGGGAAAGGATACAGAACAGACCAAAGACAGCAAAACGGAGAGTTTCCGTGAATGCTAAAGGAGAAGGAAGGCAGGCCAGGGGGATCAATGCACACACTAGTCCTCCAGATAAATGTTACTGTACCCTCAGTGCTAACTCATCTTCTCCTTGTAAATCACCAAGCTATAGGAGGTTGGGTAGCTGTTTTCCTGATCCCAGTCCCTTGCACACAAAGAAAGGTTGTTGCAAAGGTGACTTTTATAGCCCTTTTGTTTAACAGAATCTTTACACTAATTCTTATCACTCTTTTGAATATTTACAATTACCTCTTCAATCATGAACTGAAACTTCAGTTTAATATTAGATACAGTTTGCATTTACCTCCCAATTAAGAATACCCAAATCTAATGTGATGCATATGACCATAATGCAACCAGTTAACTGTGGAAAGTTAAAGAGCTCATCAAAACAAAAATCTTAGGAGCTTGACAATTATTTGGATGAAGATTGACATTGAAAGGAGAAAATAAAGGCTCTGACCACATTAACTAAAAAGGCAAAAGGAGAGCTGAATCCAAATTTTAGATGTGTGCCCATTTGACCAGCACTGATACTCAATTCTGTCACGGTACAGTATATCACACAAGTGGGACTTTCAACATACCACAGGTTAGGATTTTAATATGTAAAAGGTAGGCAAAAACTATATGACTAAAGCAAGTGGGAGTGTCAGTAAAAGTTCAGCCCTGCTGCTCTTCTGCACTGTCAGCAGAAACATATTCCACAGCCCCAGCTAAATATCCTCAATTTGTTTGACAAGGTGCCTGCATATTCCTGCTGATTGCTCAGCAGTGTTGCTCAAAGACAAACCAGAGCATTTTGCAGGGCATGTGTGTGGGTCTGCCATAGACATTACAGTTAGGTATGAAAAAGCATAAATGAAGCTTACTTACACTTTTTTAATTACTTCTGATAAAACTAGAGTTATGGTCTTTTCTTTCCGTATTTTAATTGAAACTACAGCTTTGCTGAATGACAAGCTGTCTACACTCTGTGGAAAAAGCATAGCTCCCTTCGTTAAACTAGTTGGATAAATCATGATTTTGCCAGATTACTGGGGTAATTAGGATTTTTTTCTGACAAAGACGCTAAACTTCAGATGCCTCTAGAATTACACCAACATTTTGACACTTGATGATGAACATTTATAATGATTATTTCTTCAAACAAATGGAAGTTATGCACCTTATGTCTACAGGACTAAATGTGTTACAGAATGTGGCACTCATGCGCCACTGAAGTCCTTCGAAGCTGCTGTACAATTAGGTCATCTATACTTTTCTGTAGCAACATACTATAGAGTTGCTTAAATTTTAGATTTGCTAAAACATTCAGAAACAAACAAAAGTTAATACACAAAACATATACAAGATTTGTAACTTCAGCTAATCAACCTTTACTCAAACTTTTTGTTCTTCCATTATCCACACAGGACATGATGCCCTTTGAATCTGGAAGTTTCAATTAGTTCAGCTGAAGTAATATTAGTTATAGGAGTATTAAATAGAGAATAGTTTCCTTTTTCCCTTGCTAAGTGCTCAGACAATTAATATAGATAAAATTATATTATATATTTATCTACGTAAAAATTAAAAATCTAATTTTGCCTACATAAGAGTTGAGATAGGAAGACGATAACAGCTTTAAATAAGAAAAAACAATCCTGTAAAAAAACCCCATTAGTTCCTTACTCTTCCCTCTCTTCTCTTCCTCTTTCAGCTTTCTCTTGTTCTTTCATTATGAGAAAGTATTTAGTATTCATTAAATACACTAATAGGAACTAAGACAAGAACTCATCACTAATTACAAAGAGAAGTCATTCATTTTTCCAGAAATATCCTGATGCCGAACAAAACCAAAAGAAACTAACAAGAATGCCATAGTAACGCAGTTTGACTATTAGAAATGTCCACTCGGGCATAGCAGAAACATTAAGACTAATATGCTGCTGTTCTTAATTGGCTTAGACTGCAACATCACAATGGTCAAACACAGACTAAAAAGAAGTAAGTGCTAAGCCCTCTTGGACTTGAGTGGCAATGTGAGGACTAAAGAAGCATGAGAAGTACCACTTAAGCAGGTAGAGTCACACCAGTTTTTTTCATCATTGATACAGTAATCCATTCATTGATACATGATTAGTCCTAGACCAGGCTTGGGAGAAAAGCCTGTGTCCTAATAGTTGAATCAATAGTGTTTTCAACCACTCTTTCCATTTTGACATCTTGACACATCCTTTCCAAAAAAATGCAGACTACTGAATATAAGGACCTAAGGTTTCATTTTTCCATATGTTAGAATAATTAAAGCTTTCACAAAAGAAGCTTAAGTTAGTACAGAAGGTTAGAAAGCATTTTCCTTGCTAATCCATGATTAATATTTGCTGTGTGTTAATGACGCTAAAAATTCTTTTTTAAATTACACACACACACACCCTTCCTCCTGCATACTGGGCTAAATTGACTGGGAGGGTGCTGCTGCACTGTGTGGGATGAAGGCAGGGACTGCCCTGTGCAGACACAAGAACAGAGCAGGACTGGGGCTGGAGAAAAAAAGCGACATGGGAGATGACACCTGAGCAGGGCCTGGAGCAAAGAGCTGCGAGCAAAGAGCTGCCCAAGCAGGAGCAGACAGCAGACATGGGAGCAGGTATGATGCTGAGGGGACTGTGGCCCATGGAGGAATTGAGTTGGCAGGGGGGGAAGGAGCAACCGCAGGCACTGACCACCATCTTCTGAGTGCCACCTGTGGTGAGGGGATGGGAGACCAGGAAGGAGTTGGAGAGGTGTGCACAGGGAAGATGAGGTGTGTTTTCTGTGTTTATTTAATTTTGTCTTCATCTTCATTGGCAATAAACTGAATTAAATTTCCTGAATCAAAATGGTTTCGTTGCACATTCCCTCCCTACCACAAACAGAAAAAACAGACCTAAGACTTTATGTAACAACCTCTTGGATCCCCAAAGGGTTCAGATACACTAGAAGTTTTAAATCTTTAAGCAGAGCTATTTTCCCCAGCCAGTAGGACAAAAGGGGATGACTAAACAGGTCCAGTGTGATGGGGTCCTCCTACTCAGCTCAGCCTTGATAGCTCTAAAGGATCTATTGAGTAATGAAAAGTCCGTGAGAATGAACATTTATGTCAATCACTTCAGCAATTTCTGTTTCCCTGATATGGATCTTAAAAACCCCAAAGTGCAGTATCCAGACTTACTGTTTTTGATGCACATGGAGTCCACATACAAGACTTTTTCAATACAAGTCCAACAAAATGTGCCTTGGAAGTCCTTTTCATCACATTTGCAAGTTGCAAGCAGAGCAAGATCCCACCCTTCAGATTTCAGTCTCAAGCGTTCCAAAGGAAGATGATGCTCTGTGCATCCAAGAACAGGACAACATCCCTGTCCTCAGAAATGGAGTACAACCACACTCCAAGCTCCCTATCCACAGTGGAGACTGGATAAAAAGTGTGCTGGCCTCAACCCGTCACAGCCACAGGCACAGCTAACCCTGCCACGTGGCAGCCTGCATGCTCGGCACACACACTCTGGCAGTCCTAAGGACTGCAAACTCTCACAGTAGGCATCACACGCATGTTTTTGCAGGTGGTAATTTTGCACACAGTGAGTTCTGAGTCTCTATATCTGTCATCCAAGGTAATTTCTCTCCATATCAGACAACATGAATCCCCTGCATGATCTCTCAGGCATTTGCTGATTATCCTCAGATTTAGGATAGGACCTTTTAGCTTTTTCAAAATGACAGCTTACCAAGGCTACAGCTTTCTCTCAATGCCCTGGCTGTAGCCTTAAAAAATACCCTCCCTAGCTCGTTTTTAAAGCTGTAGCAAGCTTTTGTTATCTAAGCAGCTTGAGGAGAGATCCCTGAAAAGAAATGAGGAGAGTGATTAGAAGTGCAGCTATAGTCAAAACTAATTTGTCAACCATGGCATCAAAACACGGCCAATGGTTTCTCAGGAGTCTGAGTCAACAATCTCTGCAAACTCTATTCAAGGCAACAGAAAACTGCAGAATTTTCCTTATTCCTAAAAATGCTCTGAAGTCTGATAAACACTGTATACAGTAACTTGTATTGCATAACATTGGCTTCCTGTTGTATGGAAACTGTTCTGAAATAAAATCTTTTTCTGGACAGAAAGTGACTGACAACTGCCATCTTGAAATAAAAATTAAAGTTATGAAGTACTTGAACAAAAAATACTCAGCATACCTGTGAAATGAGTACATCTTAAGAATTTGCTTTCTATATTACACACATACAAGAACAACTTTTATGTCTCATAACAAGCTTTGATATAGTAAAAAAAGTGGAAGTTACAATCGAGCAACCAGATCGAAATCTCTCCCATACCACCAGCCATTTACCTAGTTTTACACTTACATTCTTAGATCTGCTTTTGCTGTTATGTTTTGGGTTTGAATTAGGTTTACTCAAGGTCAGCAAAAGCTTAGGAAGTTGTTCCTAAAAAGCCCGGTAAGTTTTCTGTATTCAGTTAGAGTTGATTCATAAATGCGCCTATTTACCTATAAAGTTCAATGGCTTACTTTATAAAATATGTTCTATAGCTACATAATACTGCACAGAGCAGTACCTTCAAGCTTTTTTCTAAACTGTTTTGTTCCCATTTAACAACCAGCTTTTAGAATTAGATCTTTAACCACTTCTGAGCTAGCATACCATCATAAATAATACCAACAATTTTTCAGGATTTGAAGGGAGAAAAATTATGTATAACCTTTCATTAAACCTATAAGGTGAAGTAAAAAATACATTTACCTTTGACAGAAACATCATCATGTACTGCAAGTTAGATTTTCGAGGATCTGAAGTTTTGACCAACTGAAGTGTTTCAGCTTGAAATCAGATATCACTCAGTACTTAATGGACATAAGATACAGGAAGTCAGGAGAAAATCATTTAGTGATCTCCTCATATTTACATTTCTATGACATTAGTGTTTTGTCATGGGTGATCAGAAAACAAGGTGTTGCTGTCATACCACAAGACAGCTGCCAGGCCTGCTTGCTTAATCCGCTTGGCCAGCTCCAACACTTTGCTCTTCCAAGGGTAAGTTGTAGCCTATGTTTTAAAATTTATTTTTATAAATCTACAATAGACATTGTGATGCCCAGTATTACCTATTTTTCAGAAGGAAAGGTTCAAACCCCAGCCCATAAACTCTGCCTCTTCCCCTCCACCTTTGCCCACACTACAGTATCTATGCTTCTCCATCCATGCTCATGTTCTTGGCTCATTAGCTCTAGTCTTAAACATGAACAAAGACATTTCGAAGATGGTAGAAATACAGAACAGGGTTTGAAGTAATTCCAGTCCTATGAAATTACAGATCAGACTTTGAAAACACTGAAGAATTAGTCAAACATTAGATTTTTAAAGTTCCTTAGATGTCAAATAACTTTAGAAGATAATGGCAAACCCCCCACGGAATTGATGAAACAGCTTCTAACATTAAAGGGTATACAAATAAGCAAAAGCATTGCTGGACTCCCCTCTTAAACTGCACTGCACAATGGTGACACTAATGTTAAATGGACTGAGTCATAACTGATTTTAGAATTCAAATCAACTTAGTAGCTTTAGTCCAGTGAATGGGAAATCACAACATGCTCTAAGATACTGTCCAAGTAGTAAAAGCTGTTTACTACTGGAAGTGATTCTGTGGTGGGTTCATATAGAAGTCCCTGGAAAACAGCCTACAGGAAAAGACTGCAGAGCACTGGTATTACTTATAGTGAAGGCAGACAATTAGACTAACAGAAATACCACGGTACCCATTCCAGTGGAAATGTGACAGAGAACTTCATATTTATCCAATTTTACACCTGCATAAGTTTGTATCATCCTAAGGAGACAGCATATCACACAGTCCCACACTCTGTTCATTCAATAAGGAGTTGTTGGTGATGATGGCAACCCCTTTTCCTCCTCTTTACCAAGTTTTGGGTTTTTTTTTTAAAGTCTTTGTACAAATAGGAGAATTAATAAAAACTGGTCTAAAACAAAATTCTAACTCACAGTTGGACCTCCGGTGTCTAACAAAAGGAAACTTCCACCTGAAACCTTCCTCTATTTTGGGGGAGAACATCTGACCCGAGATTCCTCTGTGACTATTAGGAGTTGAGCTCTTGCTCTCTCAACAAGCACTCTTTTCGACCTGGCTCTTTATTTTCATAAAACTCTCAGGAATCTATTATCTTTGAAATGTTAATGTCCCTACAAAGACTAGTTGAAATCTGACAGCTATTCAGGCAAGAGGGGGAACAGTTGCACTATATTTGCATACCTTAAAACCCTAGGCTTTAAAAAAAAAAACACCCCAAAAAAACGAACTCACAACATTTTACTATGGGCTAAGAAATATATGCAAAACACATATGTATACAGCTAGGTGCAAAGAATATTGTTTTATACAAGCTAGGCTAAATTTCATACCTATGAAGTACCTCTGAGTAGACAGAACTCTAATGAAGTCAGCAATGACGGGCTTTATTAGTAGAAAAACTGTCACTTATGATTATTTGTATCAACGAATAAAAGTTTCTGTATGACACAGGAGGCAAGTCAGGAAAGCAGGTAACTTCAAAATGCAGGGCAGAAAACATTTCTGAAATCGATTCATTCT
>VYZW01047393.1:8411-21280 GCA_013401315.1 Balaeniceps rex
TGTAGAAATGTGTAGGCTGTTCCCAAATTGATAATTTTTTTTAAACCTAAAATTAGCTAGTTTAACTCAAGCCACAAATCACAGCTTAAAAACTAGCTTTATGTGTTTTCTCTGTATCTTAAAATGCACCAACTACTGTCCATTTCTGTGACATTGTCTAGGTTCTACCTCTGCCCCTTGGCATCTCTGCAAGCAGAAAGAAAAGTTTTTTTCCTGATACAATTTGAGAGTAGCTGGTGTTCCAGGCCCTAGCTGGGCAAAGTCTCCAAGAGCATGCTTAAATCACACTGAACAGTACATATGCGTATGCACCCTGCTGAACCAGGGGCGTAACTGGGAGCTATGCTCATTACAAATGCTTTTTAGTGCTCTGGTTTTGGGGGTGTTAACCCATAAGTGCAACATTACAACACTTCCTTGCACATGGGGGATATTCAGAACAGTAAGCTCTTTCTGACAGCTCAGCTCTGCTGGCCCTGCAGTCATTTCTACCAGTGACGCAGCATTATGTAGCACTTACGTAGTTCTAGTCTCTGGCAGAGCTGCTTACTTGTCTGAAAAATATTGTAAGATATTATCTCTGAATATTTTCCCATATTCTCAGTTTTACAATATAAATGCTAAGTTTCAGATGAATCAGATTTGAGGCCAAATTCTGCTGAAGAATTTGCTAAGATAATTTTCACTGATGTCATTGAGTTTAAATGAGGCCTCTCATTTTCTGTGTGTTCCCTCTCCTCCTCTATTTTTCCCTGAAGAAAGCTGTATTTCTAATGTGTTCCTCCTTCAGTGGGGCAATGCCACCTTTCCTGATACCCCTGATACGTCCCACTGTCTTTGCAAGGCTCATGGGTAGGAATGCTGTTAAAATGACGGGGTTGGGGGTACTCATACCTGATGTGGCTAATTTAGGTGCCTGAATCAGTAAGCGAGACGACATGTAATGTCAGTGGAGATGGACCCTTCGTTAGAAAGAACCGGAGCAGAAGCCAAGTGTTCACCATGTAGAGAGACTCACCACCTGATTTGTGCACCTATGTGTCTAAAGCCAGGTGGTGGCAATACTCCCACAAAGTGTCATTTTTGATAGAGATTCTCTATTTTGGTTAGCTATTTAGGTACCTACTCTCATTTTATTGCTCCCTTATCTACTGTAGCTCCTCTGCCAATCTCCATCTTTGCCCAGTCTCCATCCTTGCTTATTTTCTCATCTTTCTAGTCTCCAAAATGCAATTTAACTTTCAGATTAGTGTTTCTGTTTTCAGCAGCCAGTTCACTGTTCAGGTGCCTGGGCACTTAAATATCTATCAAAATTGCTTGATTCAAGTTTCTCTGGACCAGTTTAAGTATTCAAAAGTAGAAATATACTCAGTTAAAAAAAAAAAAAATAGTGCCTTACTCCCAACTCCTTCCTCTTTTTTCTTTTGTGTGAGTGTGTGTGGTTTGTCTTCCTATGCTTCTTATTTGTCTGTTATTCCTTTCTGGCATCTTTTTACCTTCCGATCAGATTCTTGCTTTCAGTCTGTCACATTTCTTTCATTTTTTTCACATTTTTGTGAACTTCGCAGAGAAGCTCTTCTAGCTTTAGTCTTTTTTGGTTTTTGATGATCTTATCTACAGGCTTCCTCCTTCTACTAGTTTTTTCTTCAGTAAAAGAAAAAATCCTTTATTTCCTTTTCCATATTAAAAAGGCAGAGCAAGAGCTCTTTTCTGTTGTATAAGTAAATATTAATTATACTGAAGTAAGCAAAGCTAACTTCATAGTACAGCATTAAAGACAATGCTTTTTTTTGTGTTTAAATTCCTGTTTTGAATGAAACCAGATTTCAACCAAAGGTTTACACAAGAAGTTCATTTCAAGAAATCACTGTTTTTCAATTAAAACCTCATATTTTTTAGTGTATCTCTGGTTTGAATCTAGGTTTTGTTTTTTTTTTTTTTCCCTTCTGTCCCACACATTAATTACTATTTTTGCAAACAAATGGCTCCATAACTCAAGGTAAACAAATCTTTTCTTGAAAAAAATCCAGTGAGAATAAGTTTGCTGTATATAATCTCAGAAAACTCAAGGAAGGCAGTTAGAGGCACATGACTGGCCTACTGATGTAGGAATGCCAAGTTCTCCTCTGTCTCAGCAGGGCTAAGGTTTAATTAATCTGAGATTTTTATCTTTTGTTCATTTGCAGTTGATGCAATGGAAGGTGAGGCTTTAGTTATAAAATGTCCCCGATGGAGTTCATCTGTGAAAGTCACCTGGTATCACACGGTTACTAACAAAATAATTCCTGCAGAAGAAGAGGGATCACGAATATTTTCCTCAAAACGATTTCTTTGGTTTCTGCCATCTTCTAGAGAGGATTCTGGAAACTACACTTGTGTTATACACTTGTAAGTACAAGATTGAAAAATGAAAGGTGTAAGACCGGAAAAAAAATACATGTTTTAATAACATTGTCTAATTATTATCTGTGGAAATGATGCCATTTTTTCATGGGGTACACCAATTCATGTAACTTTTTATTCTGCAATTACTATTTTTATGACAGGTCGTTAAAAATCAGTCTGTGGCTGAACTACAATAACCATCCATATGTCTATAAAAAACAAAAGTCACATTTGTTACAAATATTTAGTATATTCCATATAAAACCACTATCATTGACATACCTTTATTCCATTTTTAAAGTTCAAATAATCGCACAAAGTCGTTCAACATGAGTGTGCAGGTGCATCCATACAAGCAAGGAGTATGTTTCCCAAGCCAGATTCGTTACCCAAATGACACTGGAAGAGGAAAAATTGTTTGTCCTACAATTGACAATTATAAGAATGCTACTATCATCCAGTGGTATAAGGTAAATAAAACCCTGATAGTGCCAGCCGTAGATCAGATTACCATGAGAAGCTATTTGCAGCCAAATAAAGAAAGTTTTCTTTTCCAGGACTGCAAACCTCTTCAGGGAGAGAGATACTTCAAGGGAGAAAAATATATTTTTATTAACAACCCAAGAAAGGAGGATGATGGTTATTATACTTGTCAATTTATCTACACTCATAAAGGAAATGTGTTTAATGTATCAGCAACAAGGATTTTCATAAGTAAGGGTAAGACAGTCATTTTGTAGCTTGCTAAGATAAAAAAGACTGATGTCTACTTAAAGCAAAGGAAGCTCCTTTTGTATGTTAAGAAGAGTTTCTGTTGTTTGTTTTATCTTCTTAATGCAACTTTAGATCAGCTTTTTTAGGTGAATTTTGTGGATGGGGATCCAAATGGAGGCAAGATGGGGGTAAATTCAGACCTGGTTACATTCAGCTTTTTGCTAAAAGTCTCTGACGACTCTGGTTACATACTGTGGTTGGTAGAGCTGTCTGGTGGCACTTATTTCTGAAGTGAAGGGTCTCCTCAGTGGGATGCCACAAAGATCTGCTTTCTATTTGTTCGAGGGGAGAAGAATTTGTAGCTAATGAGGATCATCTGGTGGTCATTGGATAACTGATGTATTGATGGCCTACAACTCAATACCTTCTGGTCCATCTTGATTATCTAGAATTTATTTAACAGTAGGGCTGAAAAAACTTTTACATTTGTCTTGAATGAGACAAAATGAGCGAGATATATATATAGACAGAAAATGAGTGGAGCTCGGTGATTACCATGTCTTTGTTATTTTGAACGCAGCCAATATGGCTGAGACGTGCGGACTTTGGGGTGCCTCTAGGATGCAATGTCCTCAGGGAGGCTTTGTATTTGGATCGCGGTCAGGCGACAAGCATGCAGCAATCAGCAGTTCCAGATTGTATCAACTTGCAAGACTTCAAAATGTTTCTTCAGTTCTGTGATCAGATCAGTAGAAAAATAGTCAGAAGGGTTGTTGGGGGTTTGGGGATGGAGGGGGGGCTTGGGTTTGTTTTTTGTTGTTTTTTGTTGTTTGTTTGTTTGTTTTGTTTTGTTTTGTTTTGTTTTTTCCCAAAACCAGATAATGTTAATTTGCAGACTGACATCAGATCTTTTTGCTGTGGGGAGGAACCCAGCTTTGTGGGCATAATGCAGATTTGGAGTGTAGGAGCCTTGATACCAGTTTTTGCTGCTGTGCCCAGATCTCAGTAGCAGAGTTTGTTCTGATTATTCTGAGCTGGACAGAAGACAGATTTGAGCTGAGACCTTGTACAGTAGCTTGCGAAGTGTCGTGCCTTTCCTTCCCCTCTTCCCTGTAATACCTTGTTAGTCTACATGCCACTTTTCTGCCTAACACTTGATTTTTGTTTGAATGTACTTTCATCAAAACTTCTCTAACTGGTCAGGAACATTGTTGTGTCTGGGTTATAATGAAAATTGACAGGTTTTATTTGGCACAAAGGCATCCAAATTTACAAAAGCCTTTGTTACATCCAGGCAGATTACTTCAAGGTTAATCTGACTTTTTCTTTTGAAATCATTGCAGAAAGAAGGGATTGCAACGTAACATGTGAAATCTGATCTGGGTCTCTCATGTCTCGTCTGCTCCAGTTTTTACTGAACTCAAAGTACTTAATGACAACTCCTTTGAGTTTTTATCAGCCCTTAAAATTTGTATGCTGCTGAGTGGATCTGTTATGTTTTGGTCATATTGCCTCATGATGTACATTCCTGTTACCTTGCAGATCCACACCGACCCAGAGGACCTTCTGCCTCTGAATGCTGGCAGCTAAGAACTTAGCATAGTCAGCTATCTAGGAAGTTACTGACTTTCTCCTGACTTCTTTTTTACCAGATCCAGCTAATGAAAATTAGAAATAGTTAGGATGGGTAAAGAGATTTGCTTTTCTGGCAGCATGGGAAGCAGGGGTCTAAATGAGTTTCAGCAGATTTTTTAGGGAAACATGGTTATGGGTTTCACAGAGGTGCCTTGAGATGGGAAAGCTTGATGAGGGAAAGGATAGCAAGCAATGTGTTTGGAGTGGGAAATATGAGACAGTATATAGGGCAAGAAGAGAAGAAAAATGCATCAAGGGAAAAAATCTTAAAGATCTGAATACCTAATTCAAGTCAAGCAGCTGGATGTAGTTTGGAGCTGTCCGTAACAATTATTAGTGGGGACGGAAAAGAAATATGTCAAAGGAAAAGTAGTAGTCCTTCTAAAAGGTAATGATAAGGGATGCTCAGTGTCATGGCAGACTGGTGTCATGGGAAGCAGTTGTGTGCAGCAGCAGTGCGCAGACAGCGGAGAGAGAGGCCTGGGAGCCAGACATGGTTGGCTGTCAGGCTGCAGAGATGCGGGAAACAGAGGAGAACACGGGCAGGCAGCTGTGGGCTACAGGGTCCCCAGTTCAGATACTGCATGAAAGTATATATTTGCTGTTTCATATCATGGAACGGAGTAATTTCTCAAATGCCTGAAGGAATTTCTTTATCTCTTTTTAAAAACAAGATAAGCAACTGTGAAAATACACAAACCTGTAACTGCATTTGCTTTTTTTCCACTCAGCAGCTAAAACAGTACTTGAGAAACTAAAAATTTTCCTTGCTTTTTATGTACAAAGATAAAAATTAAATAAATGGGGAGAAAATACTTAAACTATTAACATGTACCGGCTCCCCAGGAATATTTAGGCATAGGAATGAAATCAGATGATCCCAACAGACATATGAAACACTGTTGTAGTGTCAGTTTGCGTTCTGCTTTGGGATCTTAAAATATTAACTGTACAGATTATAATCATTATCTTACAAAATGCTTTTTCACAACTTTCTAATATGTGCTTTCTTTCTCTTCTTAATTTCTAAAGCAAAACATGCACCTCTACCTCCTCAAATTTTATTTCCAAAAGATAAAGATGTAATAGAAGTGGAGCTCGGTAAGTAAGGACTTTAAATTGTTTTAAATTAACATTTTGTGATGACCTAGTGAACACGGGGATCTTCAAGAAGATATAATGATGGAATTTTCCATTACATTTTTGCACCATAATGTTTTCCAGATTTAATTCACCCCAGGCACAGTGATGTGAAGTTAGATATAACTGATGGGTTATTTAGGTATTAAGCAGCAATTTAAGGGGAATTAATTAACCCATTCTTCCCTTACTGGGATAGATTAGGATTACTCACACAGTCAGTTATTACATCTCAGCTGAAGGGATGACAGCTTCCATCCACTTCAAAGAGGGCTTTAGCTAAATCCCTTGAAACTGCTTGATGGTACCCCTAAGAGAGAAGGATGGACTATTCTTGCAACTAGACATACTCCTTGTTACTTGCGGTTCCGTTCTGGAGACAGTGGCTGTGTCTCTGTTGATGAATGAAGGAGAGCAAGGGACTGGTCACTGGCCCTGAGGCTGCGGAGCACTGCCTGGCTCATGTCCACATTGGCTAGTGTTGAGCAGACCTGTTTGGTTAGAGGATACTGAGAAGGCTAAAAGACAGGACCAAGGGTTGGAGAGCCTGTGATGCAGAGCTTGCTCCCTGGCTTCCTTTCATTTAGGACCGTAGATGTTCTCAGTGATTCAGATTTACCCTGTGTAACTTGCAGCATCAGAGCAAGGTGCTTGCGAGCTGTCTAGGGTGTTTGTATAGTCAATGGAGAAAGGTGGACCTCTCCAGAAAGCAACTGAGCCCATCTGAAACATACATAGGTAGCCCAGGATACCTGTCTCCCAGGGCAGGTGGGATGAATCTGGGCCACTGGGAGAAGGGGTCGCAATTACCACTCCGCTGTTTCTGTCCTACAGCAAGACTGCTGTGGTGGCAGGTACTGCAGGAGCCTGGGGCCCTGTCTGAGGTGCCACATACTCAGAGTTGCCATGTTGGCTTGCATTCCCGTTCTTTTTTTTCCTCTTTCCCCCAGTTGCTTTGTCACGCAGAATTAGATGATCTGTGCTCCAGGACCACCTCTCTGTAATATGATGGTCAGTCTCTAGTGCTCTGTGGGCTCTGCCCACCCCTCTGGGACAATAAGTAATCTGGCACTGCTTGCAAGGAGCAAATTTACTTTATATTTAAAAACTGTTTGCTGTACTGGATCTATTGTCTCCTATTTGCAAAACTGAAGGGATTTCTCCATGCTCCCTAATACCACTTCAGGATGTAAGTCATAAGATTTGTTAATCTTATCTAAGCCCTGTTTAGATGCAGATTTACATGGAAATAATTTAAAGTGTTTTAATTATACCTTCTTTTAGTGCAACGGTGACTCTTACTTTGGAATAAATATTTCCTACTGACAAATACTTAATAAGTAATTTCCTGTTTTACTTTTGCTTGGACTGGTTTACTTTACTTTTGTCCAGCTTGAATGAAATCCAAGATAAGAGTCTGCACACAAGACTTACGCAAAGTAATATATACTGAAATTAAATTATGTTATTTCCATGTACAATTGTGTGTTAACCAGCATTTACTTTCCATGTTCCTCAATAGTTGATTACGTGGGTTAAGCGTGACAAGTGAAGTCTACATTGCCTTCATCATAACAAATATAAATAATTCTTTCTGTAATCCTTGGTGTTGTATTAGATCATTTGTTAAAATCTCCTTTTACTATTTCTTTTCGAGTCTCTTCTATGCATCATTTTCTCAGCAGAAAAATATGTCCAAATTGTTAAGACAAAACTCACAGGTGGTCCGAAGATTTGTAGAAAAAGATGCTATGAGGAAAATAAAATTATACTTGTTTTTCATCAAGGAATGTTTACCTCTCTCTATATCTTGATTAGGTGCTGCTTTGTCTCTGCAATGTCAGGCCCTCCTGGGGATTAAGAAACAGCCAATGGCTGTTGTCACATGGGATGTGGATAACATCCCGGTGAAATCCTTAGGTTTTTCAAGATTTCATGAAAAAACTCATTTGTAAGTACATACAACACAGAATAATCTTTCTTCTATGCAAACTGTGCCTAGCCATTAAAGCCAACGGTACTAGCTCTTTCTCTCTCTATTAGTTTTGAAGGACGTGAGCAAGAATATTACAGAGAGACCACTTTGCATATTACTGAAATAAAAAAGGAGGATCTGCAGGCAAATTTCACATGTGTAGCGGTGAACGAAATGCACAACACAAAGGCCACGGTGATGTTACAACTCAAAGCACAATGTGAGGGTGGGATTTTTTCTTTTTGTTTTCTTACACTTTGCACTCGGTTTGAAATATGTTGGTGATTTTGTTTTATTATTTGTTTCTGTTAGTAAGAAAGTTTCTGCTAGTAAGAATTAAAACCAGCCTGCTTCCTCCCTATGTATTCAAGCCAGTGGCAAAATTCTCATGGCTTCATTAGGTCATGAAAGTCCTTGGGGTAAATTGTGCTGGGGGGAGGGCATTACTCAAATGGTATCAGTGAGAGATTAAATATGCAGACCAGGACAAGTGTATCAGCCCTGTGATAAGAATATCCTGTTTTTAGGATATTTCTGCTCGGTGGCAGATTCCCCTTGCCTTGAAGGCATGCAGTGCACTTGGATTCAAAGCACACTGGTATAGTGCAGTCTGCTCTACAACATACTCGGGCTGTAGAGGCTCCTCTGCAGATGAGAGCCGGGCAAGGAACTGACCTCTTCTTTGGTCGTCAGTGTTACAATGCATTGTGAGGAGCAGAGATTCATCTTCTTTTGAGAATCAAATTGTTGTTTTACTGCAGAACCATGGCAGAAAATAGGCAAACTTTAAAAGCAAGAGTTTCAGCTGCCAGTTTACCAGTTTGCTTGCCTTCCCTCCCATACCGCATCCACTGTAGTGCCTTGTTTTTTGACTGAATGTTAAGTGGCGTGACTAACTTCGCGATGTCTGGCTTTATCCGCTCTCGCTCTGAGCGCCCCTGTGTTCACTGTGTGCTGTGCAGAGGTGTGAATAACACTTTGAAGGCTTTCCCTTGGTTTTGTTTTTAAATTCATGATTCTAATAATTTCTGCAGGAGAAGGAAAATTGAGGCCAGTAAATGGTGGGGACTGGAATGGTCTTTAGCTCCCATGGGAATTTTTTTTTTATGGGGATAACCATATCCCTGAGAAAGCACTGTCACCAGCACCCCTGAGTTTGGTTCTTATGGCAGAAAATGTTATTGTGTCTGTGAGGGCACAACAAGAAGCTGTGGTCAATGGTTTACTTTCTTATCCCTTCAGATATGCTGAACCGCCAAGGATCTTGAGAAGAAATCCTAAGGTCTTTAACAGGGATTAATTTTCTATAAGAGAATGCTGGAAAGAGTAAAATCAAGTGTATTGTGATCACAGGGTGTGCACAGCTCCCTGTCCCTTGGCTGTTCGTAACTTCCTACAGGATTACGGCTTCAAAGCATAGACCTATTTCCTTGCTATAGCCTAGACTAGAAGGGATGTAGGTGAATTATAACAGAGGATGGGTCATCATCCAGCAGGACAGCACTGATTCCCCCCAGAGGAAGGTGGCAGGAGATGTTTTGGTTAGATATTACTAAATGAGTGCAGGCGTAGCATCACTTAGGAAACTGGAAACACATCAGCTCTGGACTGAATTATCTGAGTGTGGGAACGGCCTTGCAATAAGAGGGAAGGAGACTGAGTCACAGTTCCTGCTCAGTCTGGCTCAGGCAATACAAGTCCTTTATGGGCCCCATACTACAAACTACATGAAGGAAAGAGTGTATTTTATATTCTGTATTCATCAAGTGATTCATTAAATCTGATTTCTGTCATAGACAACTCTTACTTTGTTTTTTTATCCGTAGGTCTTCAGTAAATGTTCATGAAAGCTCTTGATTGTGACTACCCTTTGCTGCTGCCTGTTTTGTGTGGGTGTCTGTCCCCTTCTCCTTGTTGCTGCTGTTGCCAAGATGCCTGCTTCTGCTACTCAGCACTGTTGGTGTAAGCAATGCTACATCCAGAAATGGTTGCACTCTGTTTTAGTCTTCTTCACTCACCCCTCACACAGCTGAGCAATATTTATGCTAAAACAATGACAGCTTGCCTCTGAGTGTAATAAAAATGCTGTAGAGTTTTCTTGTGCCTCACATCTTGTAAATGTGTAATAAAAATGTGTACTCTACTTTTTTGTGTTTTGTTTGTTTGTTTGTTTTTAATGGGGAAAAAAACCATTTGTGTTTTTTTTTAAAATATGTGGTTGTTCCTTAGTGTTTCCCACAGCACAAATTGTGTCTGCTAGCTACTATCATGTTAATGTGCTTTTTACACAAGTTCCTGCTCTGTTTTTTTTTTTTAGGGCATTCAGTACGGGTTACATTATCATTATTTGTAGCACAGATCTGTGATAGGAAGTAAGAGATGAATAGCTGTTGTGCCATTTACTACTCAAATCAGTCAACTTTGGAGGTGTTTAATGAACTAGATAAATAGTGTTTAGCTGCACAGGTGACAGATTAAGGGAGGAAGCAAAGATGCTGTAAGCAATTGCATTAGAGTTGCTGTTCAGTCTTACAGCAATAGCCTCTGTCTTCAAAAACCTGCTGAATGAATGATTTGGCTCACCACATGGAAATTTTCAATGGGAACCAGGAATTAAATATATTTTTCCGAGTCATAATCAAATACTTTATGTCCTAGTTCACTGTTGGTAATACCATTATAATTAACCCTAGCAATTTACTTTGGTAACAATTGCAATCCACATAAGAATAAAAAATTGCCAGAGAAGAGCGATGAGAAAAGGAGGAATTTCTTTCACAGTCAAGAGTGGTGGGAACTGTTTGGTTTTGTCTCCATGGAAAACAAAAGTACTCCCTTAATACTTCCAGGAATGGATGTCATTGGCAAAGCTGCTTGACATTTCACAGGGAAAAAATAATTTTTTTCAGTTTAGGATATATGCTGTGCACACATGTATATATTCACATATGTGTGTGAAAAAAAGTGTTGTATTGTGAAAAGAAGTGTCTGTCTCAAGTGTCTGTCCCAAGTGTCTTTTCACTTATCTTTTTAAATAGGAAATAAATGCTGCCAAGAGAAGCTGATCAGCTCTTTAGAAATGAGCTACGTGACCTAAGTACCTCAGTTATCAGGAGTAATGCAATGCAGTCAGCTCCTTTTAGTGTGATTTGGTGGTATCCAGAGTACGCACACTATGTCTTTTAGACACAGAGAAATCATGAAAATTCTTTCTTTGTTTTAAAAGAAGAATTTAACGAAGATTTGGCTATGAATTTTGACAGTCTCTGCAGCTATGTTCTTGCCTCCATTAGGAGGTGCTAATGTCCCTGCATCTTTCAGCTGCTGCTGCTGCTACCTTCAGAGGTTGTTTCTCCTCCTGCTGGAGAAGATCTTTCTCCATTTTTTTTCTCATCCACCCCCTGCCTAGTCTTTGATCACCCCCATTCAATATGGAACCCATCCTTCCACACTATTTCCCATCCTTTCTCTCCCCTCTTTGGCTGAAGCTGTTTGGTATCTTCTGTCTCCTTCACCAACACTTATTCATAAACACATTCTTCATGTCTCATAATACCTCTTTACAGAAAATACAGGCTGTCTCATTTCCTCCAGATCTTTCAGTCCTGTATGTCCCTTTTTAATTCCAGAGATAGTGATCATCCCACATTTTACATTCCCTCTCTGCCACAAGACATGTCCTCTCATGTGCTCTGAGATCATCTGCCTAACTTGTTGTGTGGTGTGCCTCTGGTCACTGTAAAGCTGGGGAATTTGCAACAACTTTTAATTCCCTTTTTTTCCACCTTTCCTGGCAAAGATGTACCTTATCTTGCTGGACACCTGGCAAGAAGCAGCAACTCTGCCTGCCAGACTACTCCCAGTTGCCCTCCCCAGCTGCTTGGTGTCTCTCACGCTGGAAGATGCCACCTCTCAAGGAGAAAACTAATCGGCTACACTGTTCATGTCAGTTCAGCTCATTGATAACTGCAGTGGATCAATGCTAACAAAAGTAGCTCTGCTGGCAGAGGGGGAGAAGCTGTTAGCTCCTGAGACAGAGGCAATGACAAGTAATTGGAGAAACACTGAAAGTGTGACCCCCCCAGAGCTGGGTCAGGACAGGAACATCCCTTCAGCATTCCCCTTTAATCTGTCTGCTAGGGAATACACGGGCTGCCTGAATACCTTCAAAGTCCTTCCCTTTTCATTAATATATAAGCTGCACTGGCTTTTAGTTCCTCATCTTGATTCAAGGCTGGTTAAATATCTGGAGGTGGCTTTTCATGTGTCTGACCCACAAGCATCAACTTATTTCTCCCTATGCATTCCTCAATTCTCATTCACAAGGAAGTGTAAAATGCCCAGAGGACCACAAATCCTTCTGGTGTGAACCCTCTTATCTGGGGAATGCCAGAAATTCCAGTCATTTGGAACAGGGATAAAGTTCAGCCGAGAACAGCAGCTCTGTTCTTCCTCAAAGATATTTAATGCCGAACCTAATCTTTTGGCGCATCTTTGGTAGACAGATGTGGACATGAACTCCAGATCTATGCATTTACTGTCTGGAAGTGTGTCCACCTTAGAAACCAGAGAAGTTACAAAAAACTGCTCTTCTTCTGGAGTTTGTCAGGAAATCCTTAAAATGTTGCTTTCTGACTTGTTTTCTCTGGCTTCTCCAATGTTGTTTCTTGTGAGCTGGTAGTTCTGTATTCTCATTGCTCTTGAATATAAATAAATAGTATTAGAAGACAGTGTGTTCATGAACTCTCTGCCACTAAATGATGCAGCAAAGTCAAACAGAACAACAGGATCTGTTCAACCTTGTTCAGGGCCTCCTAAAGTGGCTTCTGGCACTTGCCCCCACTGTGCTGAAGATAGCTGATTTATTACAGAGAAATGAGAGGCTGAGTCAGCCTTACTGGGAACTGAACCTGCTCTTCCAGGAAGACCCTTGTGGGGTTCTTGTCTGATGCTTTGCAAGCTGTATAAGCACAGGAAATCTCTTGCTTCTTTTCCAGCCTTGGTCTAATCAGTGCAAAAC
>VYZW01047396.1:1513-13319 GCA_013401315.1 Balaeniceps rex
AAATATGGTCAGTTTTAGTGCTTTGCACTGAAGAAGTCTTTGAAAAAGTAAAAGATGGCTTCTGAGAAGGAGGAGGAACTTCTGTTGAGTATTTTAAACTATAATCAATAGGCTGATCAACATGATGTTCCTCTTCATTGTACTTTATGCTATAATTAGTTGGTCTGTCTTCCTCTTCATGTTGTTCCTCCTCAGAATAACGTTCACTATAGTTGGTTGGTTTATCATCATCATAATCATCAACCTGGCACAAGGACTGGTTTACTTTCTGAGTCATTCCAAGATTTGAGCCTACTCTGTTCTGATCTGAACCACTGGATCCTCTTGATCTAAAGGAAGAAACGCACTCTTGCTGTCCAAAAGGTGACTGATATTTCATGTGCTTATCATCTCCACTTTCAGTGTACACAGGGTAGGTTGCATTTTGGCTCCTTGACTGCCTTTGTTCATTCTGTTTCATTTCATCATCTATTGTATGCTTAGGCCTTGCCCATCTTTCATTCCGAGAGGGACTCTGCCTTCCAGAATTTAACTGTTCATCTGAGTATTTAAGACTGTAATTAATAGGAGTGTCTAGCTCTCCATCATTGTCATCCATATGATTTGCGCTATGAATCTTATGTGCCAAGTCAGCTGGATACTGACCATAACTACAAAATTTACTTTCATCATCTTCGGAGTAAGATTCAATGGAAGGTTTCATTTGGCCTCTTTTACCATAGCCATCACTGCTGCTGACACTATTTAAACTATCATTTGAAGCTCTCTTGTATTCCATTTTTGTATAAAGCATAGGACATGTCCTGTTTGAATTCTCAGATTTAGGAAAGTATGTATTTGAGTGAGTATGGGCAGTGGCTGATCTCCTTGGGGCATTTCTGTCTTCTGTCAAACAGTGCATTTCAGAAGCAGAACCAGAACTTCTGTCTTCTTGTGGAATATGCATGCTTGTTACTTCTTCCATAACTTTGGCGATCTGAGCTGCAGCAGTAGAAATCTGCATTCCTATTCTCTTAGAGGAGTTCCCAGTATTCTCTGCAGCTGGATAATAGGTATTTAAACCTACTGCTCGATCTCTATCAAGACTTCTGTCTTTCTCAGATCGAGAATTTTCTATGTTTCCTCTACTGGAAGAAGAGGAGCCAGGTAATACTGTAGTATTTAAATATGGCGAAAGTACAGTCACATTACCAGCATTAAAACTCTCTGATCTGCAAATACCATCATCATGCCGACTGGAGTCCAAGACATACTCACTGTATATATTTTGCTTATGTCTCTGCTTATTACGGTGAGAAGCTTTTGGGCTTAAATTATCAATGTTGTCGAAAGTCTCAGATAAATGCTGAGCATCTAATTCTGCTTCCAGTGCCTTTTGTTTTCTGACATGAAGAGATGGTAAGCTTGATCCTGGAGACATAATGTTGGCATCCTTGTATTTTGCTGGCCTGTTTGCCATGAGGTTTCTTAGAGCTGCAGCACTACCCATGGCTATCATTTTGTGTTTTGAGTGAATGAGATTTTTTAGCATGCTGACTGCTCCCATGTCCCACAGTGCCTCCTGATCCTTTGCATTTCGTGCAGAAAGATTCCACAGGGTCCCACATGCATTACTGACTATTGTCAAACTGTGTGACTTCAAGTGCTGTAACAAGGTTTGTAAGCAGCTGTTCTCTCGCAGGATTTGCCTGGTGTTAAGTAATTGAAAACCAACATCAGTAAGTGGCATTTCAAAAGGATAAGAGACAAAGCAAAACAAAAACCTATTACACTAGAGGCAAGTTTTGCCCTTAGAAGGGATAATAGTGAATTCTCCAATGCAATTTTATCTCATATTTCCTCTAGCTTTCATCTGAATGCTTATCAAATCCTATTGAAAATATGAATAGTTAGCTTTTAGTACCGTTCCTCATTAACAAGCAGCAGGTATTAATGTTTTCATATTCCTGTTATGTGAAATACTTGCCTTATCAAATGCATTAAGAATTAACTGTACTTAATTACTATACTTAATACTGCATTCATATTAAGACTCTAAGACAGCAGAAACTGTCTACTAAATAAAGATGTGGAACTGTTAAAGATTTTTCAGAAAAAGTATACCCACCTATGGTCCTCATTAGTAGCAATTAAGCTAGAAACATTTCTTAATATGCCTCCTCCACTTTCTATGATGGCTAAAGTGTTTGTTTGGCTCCGGTATGTCAGTGTACCAACTAGAAACGCAAGAGCACCATCAACAGCACATATATCGCCTTTGTTCTCAGTACAGTGTGCTGACAAATTCCATAAGGCACTGAGAACACTTTTTAGGGTGGATTCCTAGGAAAATAACAAAATGACAGAATCAGAGGTTTTCAACTATTGATCACAAGCTCTCAGAAATACTTAAGTTAGCTTTAAGGAGTTACATATGTTCCAATTGCTGCTTTCTGGGCTGGTAAGCTAGATGCAGGCAGCAGTGCACACATAAATACTTTCGTTTGCTTCTCTCCTTCCTTCAGCTATTGGTATTGCTTGCCCCAGAGTTTTCAGAAATATGTGCTAATGTTTGTTAGCTGCCATAATAGTAAGAATGGCTTGAAGACTAACTGGCAGGCGAATCTGGGATGGAATATAATCCTGTCTGGATATCAAAAATATATCTAGAAAACTACAGAAGTGGTAGTTATCTATTCATTAACTCAAAAGAGGTTTTATTAAATTGCAAAATTATGAAAAAGGCTATTGCAACAGCACTGCTCATGAAACTGAGGAGCAAAAGCTGTCAACTGTTATAAATAAAATTACAGAAATACTAGTAGCTTTGAGATGTCATTGCTACATTGTGGTCTGCTGCCATGTTAAAGCAATTCTCTTCTTCAAAGCAAGTTACCTAAAACACCCCAAATATTTGACCAACTGCTTTTATCAAAAAGGACAACAATATTTGTGTTTTGTGTAAAATGAATGCAATCTCTCCAAAATGTATCTCAATCATTTATACAGTATACCTTCTTAACTTCTAAAGCACATTCCATCAATGCTTTCACACTTCCAACTTCTCTTAGAGTCTTTTTACTGTTTACATCTGCTCGCCAGGACAAGTTCCTCAACACACTTGCAATGACCTGCAAAATGTGAGAGAAAAAGAATGTATCTCAATATAGCTACTTCTTTAGCAGGTTATCAGACTTTCCTCCTGGATTTCTGGAATGCTATGGATTAACTAACAGTGGTCATGTTCAGCTACTGAACCAGCCCTTTGCTAAAATCTGCTTTTTGTTGTGTTGCCTGCTAGACTGTTCTAACATTTCAGTATGAAGTTTGATCAGAGGTACTGGCTTTTGTGTGTGGGTACCTAAAACAAAGATTTGAAATCAGGTTCCCTGCTTCCCACACTGGTTGAAAAATTGGTCCAAAAATTTGTATTTGTGCTCTACTTTGATGTCTGCACTAGACTTAAGATAATCTCAGGAGAGATTTGTATCATCTTTTTTCAGCTCTTCTGCTTGTAACATAGAACAATAACACTTGCCTGTCTCTTAGATGGTATGATTACTTTGATTAATGTTTATAAAGCTCTTTGAAGTCTTTTAAAAACACACTGCCTTTTACAATCAGAATAGTTCTCTACAGAAGATGAGTAGCCATTCAGCCTATGTCCTTGTCCTTGGCAGCAGCTAGACCGAGATAGACTGTCACTATAGCGGACAGTCATTACATATTAAACTCCACCGCAGTAAGTATGTATCTCTCTCATGAAATACACCTGATAGAAAACTTTTACCTATGGATGTTCTCAGTGTCACAGAAGTGCATAAGCTTGTTAGGTTATGTGATGAATGTTCCCCCCTGCTCACACCCACAGGGGAGCACAGGGAGGCAGTGGCAGATGGAAGAGCCAGTAATGCCCTGCCCTGGCTGCTCCCAGGCCCACCACAGGAGCCATCAGCCCATCAGAGACCCATCTCAACATGCCCAGAGGAGCGCAGGGGCCCAAAGGCAGGTGGGAACCCAAACTAAGGGCTCAGGGGTGGGGACACCGTGTCCATGCTCTTCCAGGGCTCTCCCAAGAGACCCACAGCCCCATGGCCCAGGCGTGACACCCATTCAGGGAAGTCAATGGGTGCAGCTCTCTGCACCTTTTGGACTGAGGCAGGTCAGTTCAGACGTCCTACCCTAGGGATGTGGGACACTTTATGGGATCCAGGGGAGGAGCATTCTGGGACTGCAGAAGACTTACGATGGGATGGGAGGACACAAAGGTTCCAAAGGCAGGAAAAAGGATGGATCTAGGTCATTTGGGGAGGTACAAGCATGGGAAACCATGAAAGGCACAGTTGCATCTAAACAGTTGGCTGGCTGATATGCTTGTCTGGCCATGCCCTTTGCCTGATGAGCACAGTCTGTCCCGTATTCTTATTAAATCCCACTCCTAACTTTTCCCGAGTGAGGGACTTCCTGCTCTGTGCGCATGCATGTGTATGGGGATCTACGTGCCAGTGGCTGGAGACACACCATGGGTCAGAGGGCCCATGTGTCTGTGACTTCCTTTTCAAGAATTCTAAATATACTTAGTATCTGCCCTAATACCAAATCAGAGAGTCTACCCAATAACCTGTATTGTAATTCTAATTATCTTCTCAATCATAACTAGCCAGCTCCTCCTTTAGCGGAGAAAATTTTTTGGGAACAGTGTTTTAGGAGAGAAAGTCAATTTTACTCAAAATTGTTCTTTTATCTGATGATTCACTTGAACTGCAAGGAAAACGGGTTTCCTTTCCAAAAGCTGTTCCAGTTTGTTTACAGTATATATTCATTAAAATGGATTATAATTTAATATTTAATAATTTTAAACAAGTTCCATACCAATGAAGAACAGTTCTGCGCTCTGAACTCTCAGGATCATCCTAAGCACTTCCTAAAGACTTTATTTTCAGGCTGTTTTCTTTACACAGCAGGAGCCATTGGAAGAGACACGTAGGTGTCACACACTTTGCTCACACTTAGAAAGCTTCTCTGGGAGGTGCTGGTGTCGAGAGTAGTTATGTATGACCACTCAAGTCAAATGCAGATTCTCTTAAAATACAGCTTCAGTCTTTAATAGTCAGACCAGTTATCCCCAGGGTATTCAGCCCCCTGAGCTGGAAGACAGGTATGGGGAGCAGAATAAATCCCCCATAATCCAGGAGGAAGCAGTTAACGACCTGCTATGCCACCTGGACACTCACAAGTCTATGGGCCAGATGGGATCCACCCAAGAGTACTGAGGGAGCTGGCAGAGGAGCTTGCCAAGCCACTCTCCATCATCTATCAGCAGTCCTGGTTAACAGGGGAGGTCCCAGACAACTGGAGGCTTGCCAATGAGACGCCCATCTACAAGAAGGGCCGGAAGGAGGATCCGGGGAACTACAAGCCTGTCAGCCTGACCTCGGTACCAGGAAGGATTATGGAGCGGTTCATCTTGAGTAAGTTCAACAGGCATGTGCAGTTCAACCAGGGGATCAGGCCCAGTCAGCATGGGTTTATGAAAGGCAAGTCCTGCTTTACTAACCTGATCTCCTTCTATGACCAGGTGATCCGCCTAGTGGATGAGGGAAAGGCTGTGGATGTTATCGACCTGGACTTTAGTAAAGCCTTTGACACCGTCTCCCACAGCATTCTCCTAGAGAAGCTAGCAGCTCATGGCTTAGACAGGTGTACTCTTCGCTGGGTAAAAAACTGGCTGGATGGCCGAGCCCAGAGAGTCATGGTGAACGGAGTTAAATCCATTTGGTGACTGGTCACAAGCAGTGTTCCCCACGGCTCAGTTTTGGGGCCAGCCTTGTTTAATATCTTTATCAATGATCTGGATGAGGGGATTGAGTGCACCCTCAGTAAGTTTGTAGATGACACCAAATTGGGCAGGAGTGTCGATCTGCTCAAGGGTAGGAAGGCTCTACAGAGGGATATGGACAGGCTGGATCAATGGGCTGAGGTCAACTGGATGAGGTTTAACAAGGCCAAGGGCCAGGTCCCGCACTTGGGTCACAACACGACCATGCAACGCTACAGGCTTGGGGAAGAATGGCTGGAAAGCTGCCTGGCAGAAAGGACCTGGGGGTGCTGGTTGACAGCCAGCTGAACATGAGCCAGCAGTGTGCCCAGGTGGCCAAAAAGGTCAACAGCATCCTGGCTTGTATCAGGAATAGTGTGGCCAGCAGGACTAGGGAAGTGATCGTGCCCCTCTACTTGGCTCTGGCGAGGCTGCACCTTGAATACTGTGCTCAGTTTTGGGCCCCTTGGTACAAGAAGGGCATTGAGGTGCTGGAGCGTGTCCAGAGAAGGGCAACGAAGCTGGGGAAGGGTCTGGAGCACAAGTCTTACGAGGAGCGGCTGAGGGAACTGGGGTTGTTTAGCCTGGAGAAGAGGAGGCTGAGGGGAGACCTTATCACTCTCTACAACTCCCTGAAAGGAGGTTGTAGTGAGGTGGGTGTTGGTCTCTTCTCCCAAGTAGCAAGTGATAGGACAAGAGGAAATGGCCTCAAGTTGCATCAGGGGAGGTTTAGACTGGATACTAGGAAAAATTTCTTTACTGAAAGAGTGCGAGAGGTGGTGGAGTCACCATCCCTGGAGGTGTTCAAAAAACGTAGACGTGGCACTTTGGGACATAGTTTAGTAGGCATGGTGGTGTTGGGTTGATGGTTGGACTAGATGATCTTAGAGGTCTTTTCCAACCAAATGATTCTATGATTCTGTGATTCCTCTACTATTATTTACTTGCTGCAACTGTAGGAGGAGCCACAATACTGTATTAACCCTGCAGGTAATCCCAGTCCATTAGCACCATCACTAGTAAACTGAATTAGAGAATCTAAGATCACTCAAACTTTTCTTTAAAACTGCACTTCAACTAACAGATCAGGGTCACAAAAATGGGTTTTATAGCCCATGTGTTACATGTGCTTTGGAAAAAAAAAAACAGAACATGACCCACAGTTAAGCATTTTTACAAGAAGAAAGTTGTACTTCATCATTTGTGGAACAAGTACAGGTACAAACTTTGCATCAAAGTTAAGGCAGACAAGACAACATAAGAACAACAATTACAAAAAAAAAGAACCACCAAACCCCAAAAACCCCAGGCTGGGATGAATGAAGCAGATTTCAAAGACAGAGCCTAATTAAAAAACAGAGGAGGCTGGCTATGGACAACACACTAGAAACTTCATGAAGATGACAAAATTCAAGTATAAAAATAACTGGTGGCGAGGTGAATGAGTGGAAGGAAGGTAAATATTAGGAAAGCAAAGCAGAAATACAATATTTTAATGTAATGCAATGAAATTCATGGGATGCAAAGTGATGGAAACATCCAAGCTAAAGAAATATTTCATCTGAAAAGAACATTACCTGCTGTAAGTCTTCACTTTCAGATTTCAGTTGGGCTACAAGAGCTCTCATGCAGCCCTTCATAGAACATAATGTAGCCTGTTAGGAATCAGAATAAAAAAGAAAGTGAATAGTATTAGATGACAGGTTAGGTGGCTTGCTTCTGCACAATGTTTTGGTATTTTAAGCTAATCATATATGAAGTTCAATAAAAGCTTAGTAAACTATGTTGCCAACAATCAATGTTTGGTTTACAAGTACTAAAACGTTAAGCCTAACTATCAGTTTTTATTCTGGACAATACCTACGTGGTAAAATTGTGCTAAATTTTATATTTTTTATAACAGGTCTAGGACTTGATCTGAAACTTTACTTAGAAGCCTTCTTTACTATACTTCAGATAAAAATCACTTATGAGCTGGCAATGTGTTGTTACCTACTGTCTATTGCCCTGTAGCAGTTACTGATTGGATGATGTAAAGAGCCAGTATTTTGTGAAGCAATTCATTTGCAGCAAGGATTTATGCTTTACTCTTGTCTAAAACTTGGAACAAAAAGCGATTTATATGAAGCCTGTTATTTCCATTCACTCCTGAAATGTCTTACTCTAGAGTAGAAAGGTAAAAGTCTTCTCAGTATGAAGTTATTTTAAGATCCATAGCTTATCAAACTCTGGGGCAAGAAACTATTGAAACTTTCTATCTTTTGAAAGCAAGGTCCTTGTCAGAAATTAGGGAACCTATTTTCTCTTATAATAATTTGAAGTAGTGCCTGTTATGAGCCAGATATACTTCAAATATCTAAAAGCGAGCTCCAGCCTGAAGAGGTTTGCAAAACTTCATCAGACACTAATAATATTGTTAAATAACGGACTTTACAAAATTTGACTCAATTAGCAGTTTTAGTTCAACATCCTCAGAAAAATCAGTCAGTAACCATAATCACTGGTCCGTAATCATTATGCGCTATACTAATCTAATGCTCATAAAAAAATTAAGCCAGTAGGTAAAATCCTTACTTTCAGTGATAAAAGTGATTTAATTTAATATGAGATATGATACTATACTTGCAAGATACAACATTCAGTTTGTGGTGCTCTCTGTCAGGAACAGGATGGAATGACAGAGGTATTTTGAACTTCTGTCTTGAGCTCAAACTCAATATCCTATCCTGAAGATTTTCGTCACCTGTCTTGAGAACTACAATTCAAACATAGCTATGAACTGAAATTACTCTACGTTTAAAATTCTACTCTTACCTTGTTTGCTACATCTCCAAAAGTCAAGTTTGTCAGAGCCATTCCAGCATACCTCCTTAAGGTAACACTATAGTGATCATTTGTAAGTCCATACATTTCACAATCCACTTGCAACAGTTCAGCAATGGCCTGCAAACCTCCTTTAAAAACAAACAAATAAGAAAATAAGTAATACCTGTACTCTAATATCATGAGTACAGTACATACATAGCAAGGAGCAAATTGCATTTAGATGTCCAGAACAAATCTCAAACATCTGAAAACCAGAAGGCTCAGAAAGGTAAATAAATTGTTAAATACTGACTCTGGATCTTGAATCCTGTGCTTACTAGCAGCTGAAAGGTATGATAGCATGACATTGAGATTTCAGGGGAAAATGGGAATAGGAGGAATTATGAGGAAATAAGAAGCACACTTGTCTTTTAATTCCACCCAGCCAAAGTCATGTTTGACTGATGAACTCGCACCAGTTACATAAAAGGCTATTTAGTAAATCTGAAAATTACTTATTTAATTATTATCAGTGAATGTTATTTTCTGAGAAAAATACACAGAATATTTTCATTGATAATGAAAAATGGCAAATTAGGGAAAACTGCGCGCACAGAATTTACTAAGCATGGACTAAAAAATTCAGGCTGTTGAACAGGAACCAACTCATGACAAAAACCAAAACAAAACACCAACAAAAACCCTCCCAACCTGGAAATTAGTCTCCATTGTAAGTCCTATACTTCTAAAATTGCAAATATTTCTATACTACTACTCCTCTTCCAAAATTCACAATTCATGCCAGAAAAAAGAGTAACTGACATCATAGTTTATCCACTGGGAAATAGTCTGGTTAATTTAAACTGCATTCATCACTTAAAAGGCAACAACTGACACAAATGAACTGATTATCTGTTTAAACTAGCAGTAAAAAACAAAAGCCATATACCCAGTGAGGTACACAAGGAGTGTCAGTGTTTCCAGCAAGCTTCTCAAAGGAAGTCAGAGAAATACATTTGGCCTTACCAAGCTCATTCATCGCATGCCTGTGTTCCTCATCAAATGAAAGTTTCATCAAAACACACACTGCGGGACAGATTTGATGATCCACTGGAGCAGGCACTGATCCAGAAATAGGTAACAATTAGCATTTCCTGGGTGATTTTGTCTAGATCATAAGTTTTCCAAAGCGAATCTAATCTTAAGATAAATCAATTGCAGTTTTGTTCAGGGTTTGTATCTTCCCAGTAATCCATGAACAGACAATTAATTAAGAATGTTACTAGCAAATGTGTGTACTAGAAATATATTTCATGCTGAAAAAGAAATTAGATAGAATCCTGAACGTATATATTAAGTAAGAAATATGACTCCCAGTACAAAAAAATCATCTTACTGCTTTTAAAAATTAATAATCTTAGTCAAATAAATCAATAAGGTTAAATATTCTGGTGGCATTAAATAATACGCCACCTAATGTGAAGCTGTTTCTTTGGTTGTTATGTCCTTATGAATGGTTAATTAAACCCTTCGTTTCATAACACAAATTTTTAAGTTGATAATTTTGTGAGCTAGATTCTGGCTAATGCACAAATGGTAGTGGTGCATCTTGTTCAGAGCCACACTCCTGCTAAATGGTTCTTGCGGTAAACTCCAACACCCATGACGCAGCCCGGTGATTTCAGTAGTGCTTCCGTCATAGACATCTACAGCTTGTATTTACAAAATACCCTCAATTCAGAAAAGCAGCTAAGCAATCCAGAAGGTTAAATCTTTTTTCTATCTGTTCCTTGAGAAAATGCCTATTCACTTATATTGTCACTTCTCTCATTTTAATACTGAAGTATTTCTTACATACAACATTATAAATAACAGTTCATATTATACTGAATAGATTGAGATTATTTAATTTGTCCCTCTCCTAAATGAAATGCGCTATCTCCTGAATACATCTGCATGAAAAGCAATTTGGGATTATTTATTTAGATATGTTTCATTATCCACTAAAATGTAAAACAGAATGAGTACATATTCAATATTAATTTACAGATTATAAATATAAACCACTAGTATTATTATCTGGAAAGCACACCAAGGTCTATGATTTAAATAACAAGTTTATAAATAGGGTATAATCTCTTTTATAAATACTATTTCCTAACACTACCTCAACTTAAAAAAAAAAAAATATATATACACGCACACATACACATACACATCTACATATAAGGAAACTCACATACATTCAATAACAAGTCAGATTAAAGTTGTACTTTCTGTAAATTCACTGTTTTCAATATATCCTTGAAACATTTTTATACAGCTTGCAGAACCTACTTGGGTTTTTGTCTTGGTCCATGCCTTGTTCATGTGCTTCCTGCCATTCCCAACACGTTTCACAGTAAGCACGGATCTGCTCCAAAAGATGGAGCACGCGGATTTCCCGTCTGCCTCGCTTATCATCGGGCTGGGAGTGAATGATGTTATGCAGTGCTGCGCTGGCTCTGGCACGGGCCTCTTTACTACCACGAGAGTTTCCTAACAAGACAGAGTCTTTATCGTTGCCATGTAAAAGCTGGATGAGGAGAGGAAGACATCCAGACTGACGCATGGCTATGCAGCTGTCTTGGGAGCTAGACATTGCTAGCAATGTTCTTGACATGTCATCTTTATCATGAGTACCAAGCATTGATAATAATGAATACACCATTTCCACCTGCAGGTCAAATGATTTTAAAAATACAGTTACATTTAAAAAATACATATTAAATTAAATTAAAATGAAATTTGAATAGTACGCATGAGCAAAAAAACCTTATTTAATGGCGCAAAAAACTGTGCTATTTAGAAATAATTAAATACTATTACTACTTCAGCATTCATAATCTCAATAAATTTCACTTAGTGGTTAAATGGCTAGAAGAAGTAGGTGGCAGCTGTATGTAACTATTAATCTACAAGACCAACGGCAAAGACTTCTAAATTTCCATTGTACAAGAAGATTAAATAAACATACTAATGAAAGTGTTTGAGAAACCTAAAACATATTTAAAATTAATTGTCTCAAAAATACGCTCTGTACGAATCACACTTTTATGTAAAGATGCTATTCAGTGAAAAACTATTTGTTATGTGGCATTAAATACAATTATTCTAGACAAAGGATAAGAACGATTACATGAATTTTCAATTTACATTGTGCTA